>JAQFYG010004637.1:0-10808 GCA_034694325.1 Entomobrya corticalis | reverse complement strand
AAGCGCTCAGCCATTGAGTGCTGGTGCATGCATACATTTTTTCCATAAGAGGATGTATACACGACCTGCCCTTAAAGAAATGAATTGAGTGATTAAGAAAATGTAAGTTCCCACCTCCTGCCTATAAAATGTCAACTTGGCGATATGTATATTGATATATTTGGAGGAATGTGGGCCGTGAATTGGTTTCTTTTATGGAATATGAGGGACGTGCTTTATGTTTTAAGGTTGCCATTTATCTAGATAGTTCATTTTCATCTTTGACAAGCTGACTTGTATTAAGTATTCGGCAAGCACTCTGGATATTACATTTCTTCCTTATTTTGAACACTAGAAGGAGTTATGGTTTAAAATTGTTCCATACAAATTGATAAACATGAATTATGATGGGGATACTTTGATTTTGATCTAATAGCTTTTTTGAAAATTCAAGTCAGCTAGTCAGATTTGGCATCATAAGCGTAGTGAATTCTTCATTGCCACGTCATGGTTTCATTATGCTCCATCACTATCCTCATTTTGTTAACATTCAGTAAACATTTTTATTCATCTTCATCATCGTTTAGGTAAGATGTACTTTTAAACTTTAGTCGTAGAAACAAAATGCATGTTTAAGCATTTTATTGCCGGCATATCAGCTTTTTAATGGAAAGATGAACGTTAGATCAACAAGATATCCAATTGTTTTCATCGTCTCCTTCTTCAATATCTTCAGTTAAAGTTCAGTTACTCGTTTGTTTATGAACCATGTCATTGGTTTTCCTTCTATGCCTTCCAAGCCTATGAGTTCTGAGAGAAAATTTATATACACGAGCTGGTCCATCGACTTAGGAGCTTGGCTCACTCTCGCCTTTTTTCTTTTATACTGCGTAATATGCACCTATATAACACGCATTTCCATTTAAATGCAAGCAGCAGGCAAGTTGAAACACGTGTTGATGTTCGAATAATTTACAAAAGTGGCATACACAGCCATACAAAGGAAATGTTAATTTACATTTAAAGCATTCAAGAACAGTGTACTACACTCGGATTTTTTTACAAATGCCAAATAAACAAACTGTATAAAATAGCTTGTTATAGCTCTCATTCCCTTTTCATATTCTTGGAACATAAATGCCACTACCAAGGAATATTTACGGAAAAAAACTGCACATGAGCTGATTGGTCTCAGAGATGTACAAAAAAATGCGCATCGCATGAGTATTAAGGGACACACCGATTCAACTGTAAAAAAATGTCTGCAAAGAAGATGAATATGCTTAAATTCTCTTTTATTACGGCAACTTTCTCATAAACATCAAGTAGTATTTTTACTACGTACACCGTATATATAGGTATATGCATTCTCAAAGTAATGAACAAAGACAACATGTTGGTCGCAAAACCGAGAACATTTTACCATGTTAGGCTGAATACTTTAATCATATTTGCATGACGAGCAGTTGCAAATGTATACTTAATTTTATTCTACTGCAATTGTAAAAAGCAGCCGAGCGAAGCAGCATAAAAAAGCAGAGAGCAGAGCAGAGTAATATTTTAAAATCCTTTTTCATTTTCAAAAAATTTTAAATGGCAATGCCAGTTTTTTTAGCATATTATGTCAGGAACGTGTCGTGGGGGTAAAGTTTTGCAAGTGTTTTGTTTTTTTCTGGCAGTCTTTTTTACTTACCTAAACTACTCAAGCTTTACCAAATGGACTACCGCTCTGATTGTGAGTCTGGTAATTGCAATTTTCTTTACTATCGCGGTAACATTTAGCATATACATGAGGTGAGAAGTACATTTTATGTTTTATCTTTGTATTTAAAGTTTTAACAATGTAATATGATCAATCATTATTTTAATAAAATTATTTCTAATTAGTTTATTATTTTTATTTTATCAAATTCCAGATGTGCGGCTGTGTAATTTTGCCAGGTCCAGGTCGAAAAGCATATAAAAACATTTCCTCTCCATCTCTCAGTCCAGTCTCTCCATGGTCCTCAGGTCACCAACCGGTGGTATTGATTGGCTGATGACCGCAGCTTCAGCAGAGAGAGAAAGAAGAAATGTTTCTTATATGCTTCTTGGTAAGATTTTTTCGCGGTTTGGAATGGCTATGGTCTTCGTAAGTATCTCATGGCTTATGCTACAGCGGGGACTGGAAATCTTCATCAATAAGTATCTTCATAATATAACCTTCAATCCTTCCCAAACCATATTACAAGCTTTCAATCCTTAATGGAAAAATTTATCTTTTCCAAATATTAAGTTTTGTAATACAATTCTAACATGGAGTGAAAGTGTTCCCTATTTAGGCTGTTGGAAACGAGATGAGGCGGAACTACAAAGACGGCGTTGAGAAATATATGCAAGTGCCAATATTATATCCAGTAGGTTCAAAAAGTGCAGTGACTCTGTGAAAAAGCACCTGTTTGAGTCTTATTTGGGAGCAATGTACTGCCCGAGTCTGTGGTGTCCAATCAACACGAGCTATATAAAAAAGTGAAAATTGCCTACAATGACGCTTTTCGGTGCGTATTTGGTTATGTGAGATCAGGTTGTGCTTCTCAAATGTTTGCTGAGAGTGGAACTGATGACTTCATAGCACGGATGCGAAAATCAGCCTTCTCACTACTGACCAGAGTCTGCAATAGCAACAACAGTATCATCTCAACTATTTATCACTCGTCTGCTTTCACGTGCTCATCAACATTTCGACAGTGGCGAATTTTATTATAAGGGAGCTGTACTGATGATGATATTTCAATTTTATAAATGTTTATTATGTATTTTATTGTGAACGATGGAGAGATGGCCAAATGGGGTATACATTTGTGTACTGAACGAGGTTTTTTTATCCTTTTTTATTTTTTGTAAGACCCTTCAGGTTTTCTTCCCTCGTCTCCGAAACCACTCCTGATAATGTTGTAAAATGTGCTCTAATAATTCTTATAACAATATTATGTTGTAAGCTATAAACACAAATATATGAATTTCATGACATGAAAATAACCAGAAATCTGCAATAAAACCGTATCTATCTATCTATCTACAATTTCCAAGATTCTCCTCCAGAAACACAGCGATTGAAGCCACTTGACGGAAGTCTGACAGAAATGGATGTCCAAACCCTTTCTCCAAGAGAGTATGTTATAGTATGGAGGGGACAAGCTTCGAATTTTACAAGGGAGGCTATGAAGCACATGCTAAAGCACCTATGGGTACTATGTATCATTAGAAACGAAACTTTTGCATGTAATTTTGCATTAGAGACAAAAATAAACAAATAAAAAAACTGAAAAATAACATGATCCTAGCTTCAAAAAATTAAAGGTTGTCCGGTCCATTTCTCTAGCAAGTCTCTTCTTTCTCCTGTTTCCGTGCAGACTGGATGCCACCTTGTAAATCCTGTGGTGAACCAGACAAGCGTTCAACTGATCTTCTCCATTTCCCAAACCACTTGGCAGACACTCGCAAGAATCGTCTCCGGAAGAATTTGCATCCTCGGAAGTTGACACAAGACAGCAACTAGTTGACTGGCAATCGGGCGTGGAAAGCCCACAAGTTTCTTGACCACTGCAAGTTCCGGTGTTTTGCCCCAAAAAGTGATTAATCGCACCAGAAAGAAAGCTGGAAGACTGCAAATGACAAACGATAAAATAATTAATCAAAATTCATAGATTTTATTATCATGCAGCCCTCAAAAAGTAATCTCCAGTTTTTTAAATGAACAATTTACCATCAAAAATGAATCATTTCCGGCAGCATTGTCGCATTTTAATGAAGTCAACTTTCCAAGGCGGTTATCCTGAACTAAAGATTGAGTTGTCTTTCCATATGTTTTGGTTATTTGGTTTAGAAGGGCTGTTAACGTGTCGCGTATGTCGTGCCTTTTTAACCCTATTGTATCAGTTATGTCACTAACTATCGGGTTAACGTCATCAATGATATCACCTGAAATTGGATAATCAAAATGAGGAGGATAACTTATTCGGCCCTCTCTCCTTAAATTTTGTATGCAAGCCAAGATCGTGATCTAATCTCGAATCTGAGGGCACGTCCTTCATAATCAGCTTTCTAGAAATTTACGAAACCCAAATTAGGATAATGCGACATAATTAAATATATCTCAGCTTAACCAATTAGAACAATGAACAGAGTTCTAGGAATAAACTCACAAATTCAACCACAGCCGTGTTTTCTTAGCAAATTTTTGAAATCATCTGGCGGGAGCCACTGGAAATTCGAATTTTGCTTTGGATTTGAACTCCATTTTGGGAGTCGCATGACGAATAACTAATAACAAAATTGGAGACCGGCGTGCAAATTTTCCGTACAGAATCCCAGCACCCGCATTTGGATGTTGATAAGGAAGCCGGGATCGAGATATTGGCGGGAATGTTGACGGGGGAGGAGGAAACAGCAGCTGGAATTCGGGCAGATCAGTGGAATGTGGAGACAGGCTCCAGAAGATGTACATTCCTGATTACTGACGTGTTGTATTGCCCCGGACAAACATCCCGGGCTCTGAAATTTGAAATTAAAGTAAATTCATAAAATAGAAAAACATAATATTAATAATATTTTAATTATAATTTGGACAGTTTCCTCACCGTGTTGATTGTCAATGGATTTTGGAATTCGGAAATGCCACATTTTTGGGCTGAATCAGTGCCGAGAATAACGAGTAATAAGGGAAACAGACAAAACTTGACAAAATCTCCGAAAAATGCCATTCTGCCAAAAAAAATTGCACTCAATTCAATTTAAAATATTAATAACAACAGCAAATTTATTAAGTTGCTTTGAAGAAACTTGGAAAATATGATGTGAACTTATGGACGGCTCGGGAAGTAATGAGCGCATTATTTTTTGGTTTGCCTTAAACCACTCGTTTTCTTCTGTAAATATTTATTAGTTACAAGACTGGTTAGGTACTGATCGTCGTAAATTAAAATATAAAGCATTTTCTCCCAAGTAGAATACCAAATACATTGTCTCCTGAAATCAGGCACCCCAAAAACGAAAGAATGTACCTGAAACGCAGTTTGGGCTCACGTGAAACAAAAGAAAGGAAAATATTTTTTGGAAAACAGAATTAAGACGACGACGCAAAGAAGGAAACAATAAGAAGCTAATGGGCTATTAACCAATAGAATGTCTGGCTGCAGCTTTTCTTCAGTTTTTTTGACATTACAATATTCTTTAGGACAAAAGGCTACAGAATGAAGAAGGCCTAAATGTTAGGAATGTTGGCAACGACCAGTTGAACTTTCCAATGGACAAAATAGGAAGATTTTGGAGTTGAGAGAGCACTCAATGGTACAGAGTAGATGCATAGTCGCCATTTAACTCATGCAGCACATAGCACATCATTTTATTCTTGATTTTTATATTTTTAAAGGTGAACAGAAAGAAAGAGCCATGAAATTGCTGTTTATTTTTATCCGTTAAATTTTCTCTGAAGCGTAACGAGCATTGATTTGTGACGAATAGTGAAAAATTAGGTAAATATTCAGTGTAATTAACTGTCACGTTAAAAGACAAGGTTCCAAATAGTTCATTTTGTCAAGCAAGTGGTGCGTTTAGGGAAAACGTGCGATCAAAGTGGAAAGTCAGCTGTGACCGCCTTCAAGGGCTTCAAAAGCAATATGTTTTCGTGTTCCAGCAGCGCCAGAGGAAAGGGACGCTTCTCCTATCCGGTGCTTATCATGGGGACTGTTGGACTACTGCTGACCCCTGACCCTCCACGCTACGCCATCAGATGCTCGTAAATAAAATTATAATAAGTTGAAAAGTCATAAAAAGTTTAATTGTCATCTTCACTTATCGGTAAAATTTAATAAAGGAAACTAACAAGGAAATTTGCCTTTTTGAAGGGAACCTCTGCAACGAGGGACACGATAACGCATTTTACCCCGTAAAGAATCCTGGAGGCACAAACATGGAAAAAAATAATCCTAGTGGCACAGACTCTAAAGCCTGTTTAAATGGAGAAAACGTCAACGTTTTTGCTCTTCCTCTTAGATGTGTTCTTCTCATCGATTGTCTTGGCTTGATAGGACATCGTGCCCAATTGATGACCTTTTGACCTCCAACTACTGGCTCTCCTCCGATTTCATTGTCCCTTCTTAGAATAGAAGCTATTGAGTGCGTGAATGCCCATGTTTACGTTGGTGTCTCTTCTTTCAAAAATATCAGTCAAATGTACTTCTTTTTACCACAAAATTTATCCACATTTCTCAATAGATAAAAATATTTAAAATAAATAATTATCTGAAGCATTATCAATAAAGCTCATGCTCCTTCATTCCAGGTTTCCTTTCATTCATTAATTTATCATCCATATTACTCCAGAATATTAAGTTAATTAATTCAAGTTTTCGAGCATTCCATACTGACACCAACATCCATCACCGAAACACTACAACTCTATTTGTAAGTATTATTAGTATTAATAAGGAAAAAGTACTATTTTTTAAATATTAAGTAAGTGACAATAGCTAGTTTGCTCGCTCTAAATCCAAACAACGCCAAACAAAAATAATAATGTTATTATCCAATTTATTTTTTCAGTCGTTTGTAACCTGTTTTGTTTCATTATAATTTAAAGTACATCATGAAATGATTGAATCATTTTTTTGCTATGATCGGCAAAGCTTTTTAAGTATTCTTTGATAGAGCACACCCTAAGTCTTTATCTTAAATTAATTATTGCTGCACAAAAATACTTAATTTTTTAAATATATTTAACCTCGAAATATAAATGTGGTTCACATATTTGCCATACTTGAAATTTGTTTAATTTATTACAACCAGTTATTATTACAAACAACCAGTGATCCTTTTTTTCAGTTAACTGGTCTTCTCATAATGACAACATGAGCATAACAGTACGTTTGATTTAGTTATTATTTGAAACTCGTTTTTGGGCATTTTTATGGGTTTTCAATACATAAATTACGGTGTATACACGCCACTATTTTGGCTTGTTCATATGTTGGTTCCACCATTTACCAGCAACTAAACAAAGTGATTCTACGTCCTTCAAAAATTTTATTAAACTTTACAAAACATATCGACAAATGCAACTTGAACTTGTAGAGGAATTGTTGATGATATCTTCAAATATCATGTGGCAATCAATTTCACATTGGCATATAAAGTAGACAGACGTAGTAATATTTTAATTGTTTTCAACGCGTATGAAATGTTATTATGTTAAGAAAAGAAACAAATAATCAATTAGATCTGTTCTTTCAATATTGGCTTATATCATATTTATAATTATTGATATTGATTTATAACTTTATTAATCAAAAGTTCCGAAATAATAAAAAAGTTATTTGCAAATATGTTGTTCAAATAATTAACATTATATTGCAAATGAGTATTCATTTAGGTTTCTCTTATTGCAACTAAAGCTCTTACCGTATTTCTACTTAACGTCTCCATAAATCTAAGCACAGTTCCTCTAGACATTGTAAACACACCATAATGCATTGATAGTATTCTACAACTTTTGCTAAATCTTTTCATAATATTTAAATTATGTTTTGTTCCCCAAAATCCAGGTAAAACAAAAACCCAAGATCCTATCATTTGTTTAGATGATTTTGTCATTCTTCCCATATTATCCAAAATAAACAACCAAGTTATTGTAGCTAAAATAAAACTAGCAATTAAAATTGTACACGTAACCTTACTTAAACTTTTCCACAAAACTATCATACTAATTTGACAGTAAACTCCTAACATAAACATTATACCATTTGTCACAGGAAGAAATATTCCAATTGCATTTAGAAATAATTGTAAAATCAATTGTAAAGTTCGGTAGTTTTTTATAATGTTCGGAATTTTTCTAAAACTTGGCATAGTTTTATACTGTTTTGATTTATATATTTCTGTTTGAAACGGATTTCCGGTTACGTGCATTTCCCGTGTTATTATTTCTGAGCAAATAAACACACCCGAAAGGACATTTTCTCCAAGGAAGTCTAGGGCAAATAATGTTTTGCTTACGATATACATGTTGAATAAACCATAAGTTAGATAAACTAGGAAACCGGATGTGGTTCCGTTTAAGCGAATTAATAAAGAAGCAACTGGATATTCTACATTTGTTGGATAAATGAAGTAATGCAACGAAAATATTGATGTTGTAATAAACGGACACATAAAAGTTACAATGGATATAGTATCCCAAATATAGTTTGTCATGCTTTTGTTGGGATTGTAAAATGGACGGAATTTTTCTGAAAACATAAAAAAATTTATTGTAAAATTTAGTTAAAAATTAACATTTTACTGTGATCTTACTTGATGTGTTTTCTCCAAATTTAATGATTCCGTTCATAAAAGCCAAATATTCGTCAAGACGCCATATCAAAAAATAATACTCAAAACTGAGCAGTACGGTGAATAAACATTGCACATATAAATATATAATTCCATCTAGTTTTCCAGCTAAAGAAAACTGAACAAAGTAGAAACTTAAATATATACTGTAAATTGGAGCAAAAAAGCTCTCCCGGATAAAATCTAATTTATGCTGTTCAGATGTTGCAAATATTCTCTTTTTGGGATCCCAATAGAAAGGAAATACGTGATATAGCTGGTGAACTATAGATTCTATTTTACGTAGTTTCAACATTAGGTTTGAAAACGAATACATGGTTAAGGGTTATTTATTTAAACAAAGTTTACAAAACTTTTACACCAAAGTAAACTGTCTCTGGCTGAGGGTCAAATTTCAATCTAGTTTAGTTTTAATCAAAATCTAAAAACAAAAGCAAACATATTTGTTTTTGATGCAGTAGTTAATAGCCTTGTTTTAAATTGCTAGGAACAACAAAAAGAATTAAATGCCTGTAATAAAAAATAAAATAATAACCATGCAGACAAATACTGTTTACAAAATAGTTACCCATTTTTATTATTAAAGCTCGTGCATAAGCTTTTACATATAAGTTTTAACTATTGTACGCCCACCTTAATTACATTTCAGCTAAAAGGTCATTTGTATTTATCAAAATATTATATCTGAGAGACAAAATAATAAAAGCTTGCCTTTGTGATTCGCGCATGTAAGCAATTTTATTTATCAAATACTTATTTACCATTTGATATAACATAATTAGTGTTATATAGTTCGTTTTAAAAGTAAAGCTCCTAAAATGCTTTGGCAAACACTTTTCAAGAATTTTGGAAAAGCCAATATTTTTAAAAGATACAAATTATGGTAATTATTGGCCACGGGTATACAGGATTTCCGAATGTTATTCATGAAGCTTGTATCCATCCTTCGTTTTCAAACGTACATTCCCATTCAACTAATAACAGCTGTTTTGATTTTCGTCACCATTGTTCCAGCAAAATAAACAGCAAGCTTTCAGATCATTTGCCAGATATAAAGGCAAAAAAAGCATGAAAATCGGTAAGCAATCTAGTTTGCTCCACTTTATAATTAAAGTCGAATAAATACATGCAATTAAATTATGATTAGTTGAGTCAATGGAAATAACACGCCGAACACACGATTTCAGCTTATCCCAGGTTACCCACCGATCAATTACTTCAAAAAATTTTGCTTAAAGTTTTACTTATCGCAAAATACCCCTGCCCACGCACTAACAATACAATACAACATAAATATTTTAATTACAGGCTTCATACTTTAGTTTTTACTGATTATTACAAAACTAAAATTTCAGATTCAATAACTTAAACTTAAAACTAAATAAGGTCACTGTAAAGCCAACGAAACAATCAGCCCAGTTAATACCTTGTTCCTTTTTCACCGAATAAAATATAATTTTATACAGTGCCACAAATTAAAACTAACTTAGATGTTTTCCACATGTCCATACTATTAAATTGGCGGTTTTATACTGAATAAGCTTACTTATTTACGAAACTAATTAATTGGAAAATTTGACCATTTTAATGCGTCAACAAATATAGTAGCACAAAATGTAAGCGAATCCTACTTATTTTCAGAGATATTTAATCAAATAAAATTTAATAAAGTATTTTGTAAGGTTGATTTCAGGTTCTGGTCGATAGTCGAATCTGGTTTTTATTTCTTAGAATTATTTTACACAAAAATGAGAAGTTGCAAAGAGTTTGACTTTACTAAAAATGTAGGATGAAAAAATAAAAAATAAGTCTGAAATAAGTAGTTTCACGAGATTGGTTGATGTTTGAATGAAATTTGAATGTTTTTGGAAATTTAGGCTGATTTGTATAAGTTTTAAAGATAATATCAATGGTAATTGAACGTATTTTAAACATGGATAATTTCAATGCTGTATGTTATATTTATGCATTTCTCTTTTTCATTTGTATGGACATTTTAGTAATTGAAATTGTACGAAAAGACAGATAGACAGAAAAAATGTGCAAAATAGTATGTAATTATAAACGATAGAATATAAATGTCGAATTAAATATGCCAGGAAACGTAAAATTATGCCGATAAACGATCACCAAATATTCTATTTATTTTCCAAGTTTCATAATATTAGGTAGACCTTGTAATTGGCACAACAAAATTCATCTGAAAAGGTTGACCTTTGACCGCTAACAAACCTTTGTTACAACCCAAAATCGGCTTACACTTAGCATTTATGAAACTGTTTAGTCCATATTCTGCAAACATGACCCCTTAACCATGACATCAATAGTGTCAGGATCAACATCTTCCAAATATTTCGCTTCCGGCTTCAAAGCTGACCTCAGTTCCAAAGCGCTCATCCTGTTCCCATCCGCATCTCCGGTTACTCTGGAACAAGAACTGTACTGTATCGGAAAGTTTGTCA
>JAQFYG010004636.1:0-10808 GCA_034694325.1 Entomobrya corticalis | reverse complement strand
AAATGCCCGGCAAACTTCTTGTTGTTCTTTCAAATTATAAAAGAATTACCAACTGGAAACCCTTTTGTTCTTGCAAGATTGCTAATTTGGTATCAATTTAAAACTTTTAAATTTTTAACTATTAAAACAAACCTAAACGTTACATAATTACAGACAAAATGCAAACTACTAGACTTCATTGTTAGGTGCATTTATCAAATTCTAAACTTTGATGTTGTGTGGATGACTAGATGACTAGTACAATGTTTTTTCTTTTTTGCTTTCATGAAAGACTTGAAGCTGTAATGATGACTTCAGAAATAAATGATTATGACGATCATTAAAAGTTACAGGTTTGCTTTATTTGGTTCTAGAAAATTTCCCTTAAAATTGGTAGAGAGAGCATTTGTTCCTTGAAAATCGTCAATTATAGATTAAATATTAAATGATGATTATCTACATAAAAAATCAAAATCTTATTTAGAACTTTTCATACGATAACACAGTGCAAACAAAATGTACCAGTTGTCCACGACCCAAATGTTCTAAATCTTTTTTGTAACTGTAAGTTAACGTAGGAAGAATAAACGAAACGTTCGCTTGTATTTGAGGCCACATAAATTTACTGTGAAATTTACAAGTTGCTAAATCTCAAGTGACACGGGTTTTCGCATATAAATTATTCTGGCTCAAGTTATTATTACACTTTTATCTCGCAACTCGCAACAATCATTTATCCAGTAACATATGGCTATTTTACTTTACACTATAACGTTCGCTTTTATATTTTCAGCATATATCACACATACTTATAAACTATTTTACATTTGTTCATTTTAGCATTCGCATATTAGACGCTTTATTGCTTTGGTACAGAAGTAATAATGTAAAAACTTTCATTTTTAAAGTAGCTCTAGTGGAACCTTGTCTTGTTAAAAGGATACAGTATTTACTATCTACTAGCCTAAAGTAGAAAATTCTTTTACAGAATAATAATAGCACGTGGGTGTTAGACATAATAATAATAATATTTTATTTTATACATACAATCATATACAATAATATTTTTTGTGTTTGAGCCGCCAGCGGCTAAAAACTCATCATCATGATGCTCAGGATGAGGCGGAACAGTGCACGTACAAGCATTTCCAACGTGTTTCCAACTTTTTCTCCTTTTGTAGTGCGTTGGCGTAGCATAAAAACGGCAAAAACTCCAGAGGAGAAATCATACAGTTTGCTCAAATGCGCATTGTGGTTTTCTTTCCCTTTTCTGTGATTTTCACATCTTTTCTTTTTAGCGAGATCAAAATGGGATACCGTATGCTATTAATCAGATAAAACCCAGGTCTTTTACGGCATTTCCGATTTGACACCATTTCTTTCTTTCCTGTCGTTCCCCTCCACTTCCTTTCTTCTCCTTTTTTTATACATTTTCTTTATAAAAATACATTATAACAAATACACAAACTAAGGATGACGATGGCAGTCAGCCAGAAAAAGTCAGGAAACCAGCAGTGTCGCAGTAATAGCGTTAGGATTGTATACATGTGTCTACATGGCTGTGTTACGCGTAGTGTGTGCAGTGCCGACATCATACACATGTGTTGTGTGGAATCAGTTTTTGCAAATGCAATGTATTTTATGCCCTCTCATTCGACACTATAAATTTGTGCAACATATTACACGACATTATATTTTCATATTAAATCTTATTATTACCATTATAAATTCCTGGCTTTTGCTAATAATGTCGTATTACATTCATAGTTATCAGATTAGAGTAGAGTATATATATGTGCGACTACATATATTATATATTGTATTGGACCGTGCCTGCGAATTATATTACACTGCTTGCAGTCAGTCTTGACGACCATCATCATCAACAATTTTACCACCATTAAATCCTGTTTAGCCGACAATAACTTTTGAAAAGTTTTTATCAGTAAATTCTGAAGAAGGCAAACTACACATTATAACTAGTACTATATATAGCTTGTTCTTCGGAGACTAGCTCCCAAGTTGAGTGAAAAAAGTATAAGCTAAACAATATTATTTTATAACATTATATACATTAGAGTACAGATGAAGTAAGAAAAGTATAAAGAAAACTGAGCTCTGTTTTGTGAACAGTTGCATTCACTGCGAAAACGAGAGACAGCAATAATTGGAAGTTTGTTTGCAGCAGACAGCAGACGGATAGCAGCACATATTGCATAGCTTAGCTGCAGCAGTGGATATATAGCAGCTCGACAGATGCTAAGATTGTGGTTGGTTGAGTCAATGATGATGACAATGATAGTAGTTATTATCATCGGAAGCGATGCGTTGCCTCCGCGGTGATGGCTGGAAGCGCTACTACTGCCTTACTTGCAGTATCAGAGTACCCGGAAAGTTTGCTCACTGCTTTCATTACAACAGCATCCTTACTGTGAAAAATAAACACACACAAAAACCAAAGGAACGAATGATTTCAATAATTTTGGCACATGTGAGAGAAAACAATGCGAATGTGAACGCGTATAGGCATAACCTCCAGTGTTTCTCCAGAGAGCAGGGAGCGTTTAAGTAAAAACCGACAAAAATACAAGCAAATACTTACTGTGCATAAAGCCATTGCTGAATATACTCTAAGGTAAATGGTAATGGGATTCCGAGGAAGAGGCAAACATCCTCTACGAATCTAATACAGTTGTTGTAGACCATGTGGTAGCTTTCAGGCCTGTTAAAAAGAAAAACAGTATTGATTTCAAATTAATATAATCTAGTGTTGTAGTAGTGGCAAACTAAAAAGCGATGAAAACAAAGCAAAATAGCATACAAATGCGAAAAGAAAATAGTTGCAGAAAATCAACTTGACATACGAATATTTTTGGTGTAGGGATTGAATCCACTCCTCAAACTCGGATTTTGTCGTTGTCCTTGATATGTAAACAACGGAAGCTTCCTTATCGAAACCTTTCTCCTAGTAAATTTGCACACCAATTTTGTTCATATGAGAAAAAACAATACAGGAAAATATCTCAGTAAAAGTAAAGACTTTCGTTGTTAGACAAACAAAATCAAGTAAAACGTTATAATAACAAAAACGGCTGTAATTTTAGGTATATTGCAATATTATGTGCTGTAATAAGAAAAAGTTTATATGAATGGAATAAACACGCTTTAAGCATTCTTTCGATGGTTTTTTGCATCAAAATGCTTCTCTTGGTTGTTATTTTCCCACTAGCCTTTGCCATGCATGTATGTACTTTTTATTTATTTTTAAAGGAAATACATAACATGTCATATCATTACCGGATTGAGATGAGTATCAGTTTTTATCAAACTTACCACTTCATGGCCATCTCTTATCTGAATTCCAGATTTGTTATAGTCGTATAAGGTTCCGAATATGCAGATGACAGGATGATAAAATTTTACTGGAATATCTTTGCAAATCCCACATTTCCGGAGAACTTTCCCTGTATAACATGAACAGGAGGAAACTAGATGTAAAATAATACTCATATTCATGAAAATATCTGGAAATTATATTGGGTGTGTATGTGTACATGCTACAGTGTACATTCGAGATAAGCAAAGCTTAAAGACTTTCACTTATGCTGAAAGCTGAATGCGAGCAAATTTCTATGCAAATACAAATTTTCTCTGTGATGCGTATAATAACGCTCAACAAAAGAAATGAAAAAGTTGAGAGAAGATGAGCTTCTAGCTTGAAATACTTCATTTACATTCACACATACACCAGCATACATATCTGCGACTTACTATTATTCTCAAGCAGTGTATTTGAAAAACATTGAAGCTCTCAAGTTTTCATATCAAATTTCTTTCTTCTTCTCTTGCAAAACTACTTCTATTTCTCAACTTCCACACATTTATAACATATATGAAAATGGAAATCTCAAAAAGGTGTAATTCAATAATGGAAATTACCCAAAGTGTCAAGAGTCTTGCCTCCAGATCCACTAACACGTTTACTCATATCGTAGCAGTAGACGAATACTAACGTCATCTTTTTACATTTTGAAGGATACGAGCCCACTCTAACCAAAATTGCCAGAGAAAAAAATCAAACTTTCCTGCTTTCTTACTCTTTCTCCCTTTTCCTCACTTTGGTTGGCTTTGATGCAGTGTAGAAGTCAGGAAAAAGTGGAATACGTAACTTCTCCGCTTTAGCGCTGATATAAATACAACGTTTATATTGGCTTTATACTACAAGTACTCTGTCAAGTGTTATATTGACTATACAAATATTAAAATAATTTATAAAAATATATCATGTATATTAGTAGTAAAGGCCATACAGACAAGCTAATTCTCTTTCTTTTCTTACAATAAAATATTTTACAATAAAACTATATACTAAACTATATATGGCTTAAATAGTATCACGATGAAACGGGAAAAGCAGCAAAGAGTTTCTTGTTATTGTGTCTGCTAGTTGAAAATAATGTTGCTGCAGCTCTCAGGCATAATATCATTTATAAAAAAGGGAAGAACTGTGATGATAGTGATGATGAAACACGGCGTACACACACACAGTATTAGATTTATATGAATTTTTGTTGTTGGTGAAGACTCCTCGTTTTTCTACCGTCGCTGCTCCACTTTTTCTTCGTTTCTTTCTTCCAGGACATTTATTATTATCTATCTAGTCATTTTAGACGTCGTCTCCCTTTCTGATTTTTTTTCTTTTTTGTTCCTCTACCTACGACGACTGTACAAAACAAATGTGTAGAAGGGAAAAATCTCCCCGCTGGAACCACTAGCTATTCTTCATGATTTTTTTTATTCAGCGTCCAATAATAATAGTAGTAACAATAACGGCCGCCGCCACTGGTATCGTCTCCATCTATTAATAAAACGTACATATATATCAACACTCACGCACGTTTGGTTTTTACTTCATATTATGACGATGATGGCGATGCAATATTATTATTATTATTTTATCTAATCGAGCGTTGTTGATATTACTTTCACTTAAGTCGTGTGAGAGTACAAACTATATTATCGACTCTCCGACAGTAGCAGTTCGCTTTTTTACAGCCTTTTATAGCTATGTAACGGAAATATACAATAAACAATTACTAAAGTTAATAGAGATTGTTGCGACTAAGAGCTTTAGGACGATGAAGTTGATGATGACGACGATGAGTAATGTACTTCATGAAACAACCGCTACTGTTTCTTGTAAACAAAAAAGCACGTTATAACTTTTTTGCCGAAGAAAAAATTCTATAAAAATATTTTGTATGTAAGGCACTTGTGCTAGTAATGTTGTTGTTGAAAAACGATAAAATGTGTAGTGTAGCCTTTTAAATCTCTTAAATTTTCAACTATACATGATTTATAAGAATTCTTTTTTACTGCTTTTGCCTCTACTGCTGGTCTACAAGGAGGAAAGAAGGAAAAAAGAAGACTTTAGGAGCACGTTGTAATGAGAACTAAAAAAATTGTTTCATCCAACAGGCTTCCTCTTCTTCTTCTTTTCTCTCCAGTCACCGCACTGCACCAGACTCGAGTCCTTGATGATATGAAACAAGGTAAAAAGGAGAAGAGGGAGTAATATACGCAGTACTACATTGTCACCAACCAACCAGTAGTCAAACTCTACGGGAAAAAATACTTTTCCACTTTTACTCTCAAATAGCTCTGCAACTCTTTTCTCTAGTATTCCAGTAACAGCAGTTATAAACAGACTATAGAAGATACAGATTTTTATACTTAAATGGGTTAAACATATAATTTTGCTATATAGTGAAGAAAGTATTTACATTGTATATACTGACATTATTCAGCTGTTTCAACTCTCTTTTTGCAACTTTTCTTCATCCTTTTATTCCAGCTTTGCACAAGCAAAAAAAAGAAACTTTTTTCACTTTGAATGAAGCTTTTTGTGTGTGCTTCTGTTTGAAACCGTTACAAAAGTTATAGCTGCTGCCACTGACTCCTTCCTACGTCCATTCACCAACAATTCTCTCCATGTACTTCAACTCAAAATGAAATTATGATGATAAAGAGATAGTCGAGTTTGATAGTGGAGAATGTGAGGATAAAATAGTTGAAAAAATAGTCTTGTTAACTGTCAAAAAATACTTTCTCGATTTCTGCAAATTAATTCGTTCACAGAGTCACAGAACGCCTTTCAGTAGAGAAAAAGAGATAACCTAGTAGGGGTTTGTCACTCAGCTTACAATTAGTACAAAAACTAACAAAATTATGATTTTTTTTGTCGTACTTACATTTCCACAACAAAAATTACATTTAACCTTTTAATTTAATTATTTTAAATCTAATATTACGGTAATAAATGAATATACATAATATAATCAAAAAATGAATTAAGAATGCCTTACAATGTTTCTACCATCCACAATCCAGAGCAAGATTAGTTGAAAAGATTAAAGCTTTCGAGATCAAACAAGGAAAAACGGGCAAAGAATTTTTTCTTATGTAATTAATTTCTCAATATATTTTATCCCCAAATTACATCAAGTAAAATAATGGCAAACGAATAATAATATATCTGTCTTTCTCTCTATGCAAGCTATATGCTTTATTGCCTGACACAACTCACCTAAAGTTGGCCCAACAAGATCCTACACACCCCGACTTTTTTTACATGAAGATGACTAAGCACCGGCAAAATAAGATAATGAACCAATAACATTTATACGTAGTTTGAGGGAAGTTGTTGTAATGTGTTCTATCAATTTTGGCTTTTGTCTAGAGATATAGTACAAGATCTCTTAATAAAAATGTATTTTTTAATCGGAGGACAAAAAGAATGACTCCACGAGGATCCCAACCTTTTTTCCTGTGTACACGGATGTGTGCACACGTTGTTCTTCAATTTGATACAATGCCACATTTTTCGAGACAGTTTTAAAAATTATGGTTGGAGACTAATCAAGAAGTATTAAGTAGTACTATCAGAAGCATATCATAAGTACAAAGTATCAGCATCATGATCATTACTAGCTACTTTTTTTAGCAAACATTTTACTACTGACAAGGACATGCATTATGTAGACTCCTTACAAAAAACCTAATAATAATCAATTCAAGAGAGCAAGAAAGAAAAAGACACCAAGACCAAGGAGCGAACAAAGTGAGGTTACTTGCTGGGAAGTTCAATATCAAGATAGCAGTAATGTTTGAGCATAAAAAACTGTTTCTTTTACGGCCTGCACTTATAATAGGTACACACTATCTGATGGGTTATGTATGTGACATGATTAGATCTCTTAATACATGCAGCATTTTTTGCTGATATATTCATACATTCAAATATAAAAACCATGCACTTTTTATGGTTTTATAAGCCCGTATTTGCGAAACCCGTTTGATTCACGGAGGGAAGCATAACGACGATTGCTTGAAAGTCAAAGGGGATAAAGCATAATCCGTTTTAAACGAACCGAGCAATCCTCCATTATAGAGAGTTAGACAGAGCTTTGCGTTAATAAGAAAGCCAGTAAGGAAATTTTATTCGTCTGGCTGATGCATTCACATAATCTGTCTTTTTTGCTACGCTCTGCCTCTGTAATTTTATAGCTTAGTATTTTCTCTGTTTTTTTGCTCGTTAAACTCTCATGAATGAGGAAAAAACCTTTACGTACAATATGCTGTCAACAATAATGTGTTTGGAATATATCACAACAACGTGGGGACGAAAGATTTATGGGATGGAATGAAGATACAAGACTCAACGTTCATGGTCAATCTGTGGGTGTCCTGTGAAAACTGTTATACAAAAATGCAACTTGTCCTCTTATAAAAACTACTATTATGAAAGTGTGTCGTTAAATTACAATATGAAAGTATCCGCACTGAAAAGTGTCCTTTAAGTATTTTCACAGGGGAAATACTTCGGTATTTCCATTCACATTATCAACCTATGAAAGTAAATATACGAAAGTATGTTTATCTTTTCGACATTTTATTGTGTAAAGGTTTTCTCGGAATAAAATAGCAATAATAATCTCCTAGTATAAGATGAACTACAAAAGAGTACAGACAAAATGTTTCATCATAAATGAGTAGTCATTTTTCGCCGGTGCCATCGAGAAAACGGGACACGGGCGCCTGCTGCTGTCATTGTCATTGCTTTGAATTCCTTGGATTGCGAAATTGCAAATTGTAATAAGTGTGCATGACATATTTTTTATATACTATATAGCACTCTTCAGTATTTTACTCCTTTCTTAACAGCACGTGAGACTTATTGTGTAGAATTATTGGCAACGATATCCAAATACGTTCCATCCAACTTCACTTTGTTTTTTCTCAAGCTCAACATCCGGTACGCATAAATGAATGTGAATTCGCTTTTAAATTATCGTGCGTGTACAGCGAAGTAGAATTCCTAGGTACACATTGTGTCAGTAGTAGTAGTACTACTGTACGTCTTTGACACAAATTCTATAGGTAAGTTACTCTATGGAGTAGGCTAACAGAACAATTCTAGAGTTCAATCACAAGCCTTGCTCTTCAGAGAAACTATTATTAGACCAACTTGTCTATAATATACTGCAAGTACTACAATTATTAAGTACTTACTTGGCATACCCATTACATAAATGTGATTTTTAAGCGAAATTTTTACGTTTTTACCTTACCCATACATTTTTGGCGGATTGGTTGTAATAGATCAATTTTGTCAAAGGTATTAAATTGTAGGTAAATCGCTAAAATGAAAAATGAGGGTCAGTAGTTGACAATACTTATGTCAATTGTTATGATAATTAAAATTAAGTACAAATATTGCCTTTGAAAATAAGCATTTGTCCACTATTTTTATTTGCAGTTGGTTCGTGAACTGAATAGGGCAGTAGCCTCCCACGTCACCCTTGCAGCGCTCCTCGGTGGCTCCGGAGATGGTCCACATCTTCGTGATGAGTTACGGAAGGCCAGAAGAACTGCTCAAGAGGCTGCTGCTGCTGCAAAAGCTACCCTTTTACCTTCCCTTTTGGAGTAAGCACCAGCTCATTACTCGTTCAAAGCATTATCGACCAACATGTTTTGTCTATCACACGTGCATAACCATTTCATAGTCGATCTAAATTTGATGTTTAAAAAACTTTTTCAGTTCCAGATGGTCGGAAAAAGAAAGAGCGGAGTTGGAACGCCTTTGGCATTTACTCCTTTGCTGCCTGGATGCATTGGGTGAGTTTACTAAATCTGTGTTATCCTGTATTGGCTATCATAAGTATGAAAGTATGAATTAATGTTTCCAATATATTGTATGAGATCATGCAAGAATTTATGATTACTTTGCAGTAAATTACCTAGATTAAAAAGATTTCATTTATTTATCTTAATAATTGATTCCAAAATACATTCACAATCCCAATTTCTTCGTATTTCAAAGCTCTAGCTTTACCATTTTAATGACTCGCTCAGCTGAAGTTTAAATAACTTTGAACTAATTCAAATGTTGACCAACGAAGCGTATGAAATCCTCAGCTTCTATGTTACTTGTTACGCGAGTCTATCTATCCTCTGCTTGCTTTCCGTTCATAAGATCGCTTAGAATCTAAGCGTGCTGAGTGCTGATATCGTAACTATATAATAATGTACGTCTACTTTCCTTGCTCTCACTCAACTCGTTTGGATCTGTAATATGTAAAACTTTACCAGTAGTACAGTTGCAGTACAAATAGAATCTGTCAGAACTCAGACAATTCGTTTATAGAATAATACGATATGAAAATATTTAGTAGCTAGTAAACCACTTCTGAAAACGATTTGCCAGCGTCGCATTTGAATATCTAGGCGATTTACATGAAAATGGGCACTTTATTTCCAACCTTTCAGCCTTGATAAACCATACATACAAAGCAAATTTGAAGCCTATGATGTGTACTATGCATTTATAAATACATTCCAATATTTACAAATTGTTTTTATAGCTTATATAGAAAGGTGTCTGCTCACACATTTCTCCTCGATGAATAATTTTCCAGAAAAGAATTTAACTTCCCACAAAATGAAGACCGTTAATAGCCCTGAAAGAAATGAAAGCACAAAGTGGGAAAGGGAAAACCACGTAGGAAATGGCAAATTGGAGTACTCATTCTACATTTTATGCCAACCATGATATGCATCTCCTTTTCGTGCTTACATGTAAAATTATTTCAGCATTATTATAGTCATGAGATCTATGACCTTGCTCATGTCATGGAGGAAATTCAAACCACCAATTTTATTTCCTTCTCAATTTAAAAGGGAAAGCTTGCATGCACTTGTGTGAAAATATTATTTGAAAGGTGTCTCTCCAGCACTTCTACGAACAAGAGAGGCGATAATAAGCTCGCGTTGGAGCTTGACTTTCAAGTTTCTTGGCTTCCCTGTTAATGATTTTTTTCTTTTTAAATTCGATAAACGCAGCAGCTAGATTTTCATTCGGTTAGGGGAATAGAATATACATTTCACTTTTTATTTACCAGAGAGAGTCTATTACAACGATTCCCAATTGGACCCAGCAAATATGTTCGACCGCGCCGCTAATTCCTGCCTTTTTTTCAGAAAAGCGTGGCACACCTGGGGTACGGGAGGGGAGATACCCTGCATGTCTGCATGCATCAGCTGCTATATAATGTGATGCTAGAGCGGTTGATTATGAAAGTGTGAATAATTAATGTGTGGCTGATTTATAGCCGTAATGCTGCCTGCCTGTAAAAAGACATGCTTTAAAATTCTGCTTGTGAATGTAAACAGACAATATGGAAAAATATGGAATTAGTTATTTCTACCACCAGGGTATCTAGTCTGCTCACTATTTGCTTTCTCCCACCACCACCACCAACGCTTCTCTA
>JAQFYG010004635.1:0-10810 GCA_034694325.1 Entomobrya corticalis | reverse complement strand
AGGTACATTTTTCTCTTGCAACGAGTCAGTTGTTCTTTACTATTGTTAAATATTTAAAATAGCTTTGAAGATTATTTCTCTTTTGCTTAGCTGCACAACTGATTATTCATTGGCTTTCCATATAGTATTTTGCGGGTATATATTTTCTTTCAAGTCAATTATTAAGAAGTTTATGGAAAATTTAAATAAATAAATGAACACGCCGACTTTAGCATTCATAAGGAATAGGCGTAGAAGCAGGTACTCAAGAGCGTTCACTTCACTTACTGATTTTGAAAGAGGACGACCCAGAAGGTCAGCGAACGCTAATCAGGGTACCTTACTCCAGCAAGCGGCTAATAATAATAGACTACTTGCTGTTTGTGAATCAAGCGGTCAGTCAGGTAGTGAGTACTCTACACCATCCGCACATATAGCAGCTGCCATGAATAACGAGGACCGAAATAGCGAAGAGCGAGATAGGTCTTCAGATAATGAAAATGGGAATGCTAGTGATCAGGAGAGGGATAGAGATTCAGGCACAAATCGAAATAGACAGGGTTCTCAGTCTAATGCACCTGAGTTTCCATTTGATGCAGTTAGTCAGTCTTTGATGAATAGCATTGTCCAGAACATAAGGCAAACTACTCAAAATTTAAATGAGCATAATGCTGATGACGTACTCAGCTACATCTTTGGGAATTTAGTGGCTAATAATGGAAATGCAGGAAATCCATCATCATCGGCGCAGATAAGCTCAAATAGTACAGGCTTGGTTTATACCGCACCTTGTCAAACTTCTACTGCGACCTCTTCAAGTCAACAAGGTCAGCAGAACTCTTGGAATACTAGTGGTTTTTCGTTTGTTCCTTCCAGTGGATTATTTCAGTTTGGTAGTAATAGACCTATCCCATCAAGTAATGCTACGGGAAATAGCGTTAGGTTTGCTGATGAAGGTACTAGGCCTTCCGATCATTGGTCATCAATGCCAAGAGATGATATTCAAAAGAGATTAAGACAGGAATATCAAGATTACATGAAAGGTTTTCATGAAAGGTGGCTTAAGGAAAGACAGTCCGTCATGACTGCAGTTGGAATAGATGATATTTCATGGATGAATGATAATGCAAATGAGCAGGACGAGTTTGCGTTCCCTTCAGAAAATGGAGGTAGAGAGTCTAGAAGGGCTATGATAAGAGATCAGAGAAGTAGAAGTCGTGAATGCATAAGAGAAAGGAACAGAACAGTCGCTGGGTCATCAAACCCTCCTGCACCTCCGCGGGATAGCAATTTAGGACATAGGCAGAGTAGACCAACTTCACTGTATTCTACAGGGTGCCGAACTCAGGATGCTTATGTTCCGCCTCAGAAAAGACATGCAAATGCAAAAGAACAGGATAACGTTGGTAACATTAGTGCTCAGATGCAGAAGTTGCATTTTAGAGATGGGATGTTTAGTTGTCCTGATTCTAATTGGCGGTCTATTTATCAAGACGCTCAAGCCGAAAATAATCCATTTCGAGAACAGGCTACTTGTGGGTTCAGTGCAGGTCATCAGAGTCAAAGAAGGACTCCAGATACAATTCCCAATACACAGAGACCATGTACTTGTGATGATTGTGTTAGGTTGATGGGGTTTTCGCAGAATTCCCATAATTCTATTTATGCCGGACCTTCAACATTTGGAAGTAGGCCTGCGGCAAACAATTTTCAGAATAGCACTTTAGGAAGTAGAAGTTCCGCAAAGAGATCTTCCTTTTCTCATTCAACGCCAGTTTACAATCCAATTAACTTTGGAGGAATGGGTTCAGATAGGCTCCACTTAAAGTCGGTCGAGATCCCAAAATACTGTGGACTCACCGACAAGAAAACTCCGTATGATTTTCTGTGTGAACTAGAAAAGTATAGAAAAATTTCTGGTATTAAATATCTCGTCTTGTTAGAAAGGGTTATCCCAATTGCGCTAACAGAGGATGCTTTTCACTGGTACAACATGGAAAAGGATTGGAATCCATTTGGTGATTAGAATAATTTCAAAGCACGGTTTAGGGAACAATTCCAGCCCCACGATTACGAGAAAAAGTTAGTAAGAGAGTTAGGTGAAAGGTATCAAGGGCCAGATGAATCGTTGTCGGTCTATTTGAGAGTTATTGCAGGGTATTTTGATAGATTGGGAATACAGGATGAAAATCTAATAATCGAGAGAGTATTTGATCAGATGCATACAGATTACAAAAGATACATCAGAAATCCACACATGTTTCAAACACTTGCCGAATTTAGCACAGTAGTGCAGTCTGCGGATAAGCGCGTGCAAGCTGACAAGCAATATAGACCGCCGAGAGCGGGCAGGTCCATTGAACCTGCTCTTGCATATAAACCTAGTTTTCAGCAGGATCCGCCGCGGCAAGTCACTTTTTCAGAGACTAAGCAGACAGATAAAGATAAACCGGTAGAAAGACCTGGTTTTGGGGCAACCACGCCAGAGAAAAATCGGCAACCGTTTTTCAATCTTGATAGTACTAGGCCTGGAACTCCTTATTTTGAAAGAACCAATCCTTTTGTAGGTGAAAGAATTAAGCTCCCAGTTCAAACTCCGAGAGATCAGTTTCAGGGAAATGCTAATCGGTCGTCACCGGGAACCTATGATAGGTCACGCTCCCCGTCTCCGGCAAGAGCGCCTCTTGTATGCTTTTCATGTAACGGTCTGAATCATATTGCGAGAAACTGTCCACATAAAAAAGATGGTCCACCAGCTCCTTTAAACTGGTAAGGCCTGGGTATTCATCTTCAAAGGTAGAATACTCAGGGGCCGCAACTAATTTACTTAATTTTTCTTCGACAAAGAAAGTCTCTTTGTACACAAAACCATATATAAATGTCGAGATACTAAATATACAATTTACGGCATTTCTTGATGGCGGTTCAGATGTGTCAAAAGGGGGACTTGAGGTTATTTATGTGATTAAAAATAAAACCATAAAGACAAACTCTTGTGAAAAGACAATAAATCTATTAAGTGGTTCTGTCACGGCCAGAGAGTCAGTTGTACTTTCTATTAAATATGCATTTGGTACAAAGTGTCACCTTTTGTATTTAATCGAAGAATCACCTAAATCAGTACTGTTAGGTAGAGATTTTCTCATTCCAGAGGACATTTCACTTCTTTACAGTAGAGGGGGTTATGCGTTAGGTACAGACTTAGGAACGTTGCAACCGTTCATTAAGCCGAGTTTGATGAAGTTCAGAAATAAAAAGAGTGAAGAAGATAAGAGCCCAGAAGTCTGCAGCTCTATCACAGTTGATGACGACGAGTCAGATACTGATACAATAAAAGATGTTGACGAAGAGTTCGAACAAGACATGATATTGTGGGCTCAACAGGAAAATTTAGAAGATTCGGATGATGATGAGGAAGATGATCTTGAAGAAGATCTAGAGTGCTTATACAGAGACGAGTGTGAATATCTGATGGTTCCTATTGAGTTAGATGAAGATAAAAAGCAAATGTTGAGGGATGCACTCCGTCCATTCTTAGATATTTTTTCCGATAAACCAGGTCATTGCACTTTGTATCATCATCGGATTGAAATTAATCCTCCGAATCACCACCCATTGAAAGCTAAGCTACAAATTATGTCCAAAGGTAGACGAGAACATTTTGATAAAACGTTTTTTGAGTTGCTGAAGTTAGGAGTGATTACGCCATTAGTAAGTCCATGGTCGTCTCCTTCATTTGTTCTTCCAAAGAAAGATTTTAGTTGGAGGTTCATTACAGACTACAGGGCATTGAATGCAATCACTGTTGCTGATAATTACCCACTTCCAAATATTGAAGAGATTCTCGCGTATTTAGGTACAGCAGAGTGGCTGACAACTTTAGATCTCTCAAAAGGGTTTTATCAGCTCTCTGTTGCTCCTGAGCATATTGAGAGAACAGCATTTATTTGCCATCATGGTCTTTTTGAATTCACAAGATTGCCGATGGGCTTGCGAAATTCGCCAAGTTCTTTTCAACGCTGCATGGACTTTGTCCTACAAACTAGTAGGTGGAAGAGTAATATTCCTTATTTAGACGATGTTATTACGTTTAGTCCAACATTTGTTAAGCATGTCGAGGACTTAGTTGAAACATTGTCTAGACTCAGGGATGCAAGGTTCACTGTTCATCCAAAGAAAATTGAATTGTGTAGAAGGCGTCTCAAGTACTTAGGGTATATTTCTAGTCCAGGAAAATGTTATCCAAATCCCGAAAAAGTGGACAATATTAGGAAGTTTCCACGACCAAAAAATCCTGATGACATTAGTAAATTCTTTGATCTATTATCGTATTTTAGGAAGTTCATTCCAAATTTTGCAATTCATGCAAAACCGATTTATGAGTTAACGGGTAACAAGCCATGGAGATGGACAGAAGAGTGCGAGAAAGAGTTTCGTTTTCTAAAAATAGCGCTGTGTGGGCAGGTAGAATTGTATTTATCAGATTTAAATCTAGAATTTATTATAACGTGCGATGCTTCTAGAAAAGGACTTGCTGCTATACTCTCGCAAGAAAAAGATGGTATATGGTATCCGATTTGATTCGCTTCTAGATCTTTAAAACCGGCAGAAACTCGGTACAGTGTGTCAGAGATTGAGTTGCTTAGCATCCTTTTCGGAGTTGAGAAATTTCGACCGTATATAGAGTTAACTCATTTCATAATTGAGAATGACCCTTCGGCACTCCAGTGGTTACAGAAAATAAAAAGCCCAGTAGGTAGGCTAGCAAGGTGGTTTATGATATTGCAAGGATTCGACTTTACGGTTAAGCACAAACCTGGAAATTCGGCAAGTATACGACCTGCTGATGCGCTCAGTCGAGTTCAAATTTCCGAAGAAGAGGGAGAAGTCTTACTTGCTAATGTAGAGAATCTACTTGATCGAAATAAAATAATTAAAGAACAAGATAAAGATGAATTTTTGAGTGAAATCAAGAAATATCTTCGCTTAGAAGATTTGTCAGCACATATAGCACGTGACAGAATTGCTGCACATGCAGCTAGGGCTTATATTAGTGAAGATGGATTACTTTGGCGTTACGTAGGGCCACGAGATAAGCTTTGGGAAGACGAAAATACGTATTTCAGAGTTTGGATTCCTAGATCGCTTAGAGCACGTATTATGTCTTTATTTCATGATGATCCTTCGTCAGGTCACGTTGGAAGACGCAAAACATATTTGAAATTAGAGGCACGAGTATATTGGACAGGTATGGCTAAGGACGTCGGAAATTACATAAGAGCTTGCGAAGCTTGCACAAAGGCAAAACCAAGCCTTTTTCCTCCTGCACCAAACTCTTCGTATGTCCCAGAGGGTCCGTTTGAAGTTTGGTCGATTGATCTCGCAGGGCCGTATTGTAAAAGCGCAAAACAGTCCACTGTTCTATTATTAGTATTAGATGTCTTTTCAAAATGGATTGAGATCTTTCCGTTACGTAAGGCTAAGTCTGAATATATAGTTGATCGGTTAAGACAGGTATTTTCTCGGTACGGAGTTCCTCTTGTTCTAATTTCGGATAATGGATCACAGTTTGTGTCCAATGTGTATTTAGAATTTTGTCGGCTTAAAGGAATCACGACTTTTCACCAAAGTCCTTACCATGCCCAGAGCAATCCCACTGAAAGATATGTAGGAACGGTAAAGGGTCTTATTAGAGCAGTCATGACGCGTACTAAAGACTGGGATAAATTCACGGACGAGATTGCATTTGCGTTACGTACGTCTGTAAACATGGCATCTGGCTTTACGCCAGCGTATTGTATTTTTGGGAGAGAGTTGCGTACTTCTTTTGATAATTTGGTGAAACTTCCAGCTCCGTCAGCAAAAGAGCTTGTCGATCTGCGTGATCGAATGATTATAATAAATGATTTGACTGGTGACGTGATTACGTGCAGTCAAGACAAAACTTTGTCGTACAAAAATGAGAGAACCAGAGAACGTACGTTCGAGATAGGTGATAAAGTTTGGCTTAGAACGTATATTTTGTCAGGCAAAAGTAAAAGAATAAGTAGCGGCCTAGCACCTAGACGAGAAGGTCCATATAAAATAGTAGAAAAGATTTCCAGTCACGTGTTTGACCTTGAAAACGTTGAATCAGGGCAGAGAGCGTACAAAATACACGTGAATGACTTAACTCCGTATTTTGAAAGGCAATTATAATATATTGATTAACAGATAACATGGACCGAGTTTTACGAAACGTAAGCGGGTGCACTCCATTATCCATCAAATTGCCAACGCACTCGAGTCCAACGTCCAAAGAAAAAACTACACGTACAACAGGAACGGATTCATGTCCACGATATATAGCTACTAACGAAGAATATCAGCGGGCTATGGATTACTATGCTTCAGTAACTAGAAGACAGCGTCATAAGTCAGTTTATACTCCTGTTCCAACTAAGATAGTGTATGATCTTGATAGGGATACTACTCATATTTATCCTGAACCAGTTGTTGGTCCTATTAAAAGTGTACCCATCGAACGCAAAATAAATAAATTTAATCAAGATCACGTTTTGGTGACAAAAGTTGGTACAGAGAGGTATACCGAGACATTCGATGTTAGACCTAATCCGTCTAAAAAGGTAGATAAAAACATACAGACGTTAAACTCAACGAAAACTTGGGAAGGAGAGATGAAAAGAGAACGAAACGAGGATATAGCTACGTTAATGACAGAATGTAAGTTAGTCGAAAGTGAGGTAGATGATTTACGCGATTATCTTTCCTACAAAACTGAAAAAAGACCACTCAAAGCTAAATCAGTCATGATTACTTTTTCCAATCGTTCAGATTGTCTTGGTTCAGATGGAAATATAAAGGTTACTGTAATGGATGATTGGAGATCAGATTATATTGAGCAGCAGATTAAATTTTGTCTCATTCCAAATTTCTTACCAAAGTATATAAAGATAGCTTTTATATTGAGTGTAACGATCCAAAGAAACAGAAGCCAGAGCTACTTCTTAAATGCAGCGGTGCAGTCTGTCCAGCATTTCTACCAGAAAGGAACGACGAAAAATTAATTTGTTATCCAGAGACTAGAGTAGTACAGACAGGTAGAATCTTTGTAGACGGTCAGATACAAGTAGACGAGATGCATTTAAGTACACCAGTACACTTTAGCGCAAGTAAGCACAGCAAGAAAGTAGGAATGCTCGATTTACAGAAGAAGCAGAAAGAGGCACAGGCAAAAATAGAAAAAGCAAGGGAAGAAAAACGAAAGCAAAAGATGAAAGAGCAGGCTAAAAGAGATGAAGATGTCAGGTTAGTTAACCGTTACTCAAATTGTCTTGCAATAGCTAGTCCATTAGCAGCATTAGAGAGAGCACTGAGCAAACGAACATCAATGAAGCCTCCGTTACAAATAAAGAGTAGTCGCAAACATAAACCAGGTATATCTTCGAATTATCAGTCGCCTTTGAGCTCAAATATAAGCTATCCAGAACGGCGTTTGTCTGCTCCTGCAATATCTTTTGATATCAATTCTCCGACGTTAATGAAAGATTTGTTTGGTGATGAGGATGATGCACGTTCAATTGCATCTCCTGCATATTCAGTTATAAGTGCGTACAAGGATCTTAATGATAAAGGTGTCGATCTGAAGCGTGCAAAGTTGTTTGATAAGGATAAACCATAATATTGTCAAAATTACTAAAACTCTCAATTGGTTTTTGTGTGTTGTTATTTTGTGGTCATTGCATTAAATAAATAATATTCTGTTCTGATTATAAATTATAGTTAACTTTCTCTAGTTATGGTATTGAGTTGGCATAAATCATATAGCATATGGCAGAGATCGGTAAATGGTACACAGGTATAATATTGCATTATATTTTGCAGATGCGTGTTGTCGGTAACGAGATTGTTCCAGACGCCGACTTCTTTTATAATATTAGTATGCTTGACATTAAGCATCATAAAATTAGAGTTGAGCTGGAGCCCTGGGAAATTGATGATGATGAAGAGCGGCGGCATGTAAAATGGCTCACTAATAGTCTGGAGCTTGACTGGAACTGCTTTCATGCAGACATTTTAACAATCAACTTTGAAAATGATAGGCAAAATTTCATTAACTCGATCAATCTTCGGCTACACCGATTAAACCTTTCATTCGGAGCTCGCTTTTTCTTCTCTACAAGAGAGGAACCATTGTCTTTATAGGTAAGGGTATTAGTTTTAACAATTTTTCTTTTGTTTTGCAGATGGTTAACAATAGAATGAATGAAATAAAGCAAGCTTTGAGGCGGTGGGGGAAAGTTAAAAATCGTCCTCAGGATCTTAATTCTTGGACTTCTTAGAGAATTCTTGAAACACCGCTGTGAAATTAATCATAAAGTGTTTCCCACAATCAATCCGTTTTCTTTGGAAATAACATCATGGCATTTGACTCATGACATGCTGAAAGAGACTGAGGTTTCTGAAAAACCTGATTACATTTTAGTAAATACAGTTGACCAACTCGCAAATTTGGCAGCTGAGTTGAAGAAGCATGTACTGTTTAGTTTCGACACTGAGTCCAACGGTTTGGATAGTTATGTACAAATGATTTGCCTGCTGCAGATATCTACTCCAAGTCAAGATTTTGTCGTTGATTGTCTGTCTTTGTTTGATAAAATTAACTTTTATTTAAGGGAGGCTTTTGAAAGTCCAAGTCAGCTTAAGATAGCTCATGGTAATTCGGAAGTAAGAGGCCTTCAGCGAGAGTTTAATATTTATTGTGTCGGTTTACTTGATCTTCAAGAAGTATATAGTAGATTGTACAGTAAGCAGCCTTGTGCTGGCCTAGCTCAGATAGTGGAAGATGTCATTGGTATTCAGATTAAAGATAGTAAGCTAGCTCAACTGGCAGATTTTAGAGTAAGGCCAGTTCCTGAAGAATTATTAACGTATGCAGCTAGTGATTCTCGGTTTATCTTAAGATGCTGGGATAGGATGAGAAACGAAAAATTTGAGGATCTCTTAGTAATGAACATTGATACATCTATAAAATTTACCAATGCAGTGTACTCATTTCCTGGTTCAAGGACTCCAGAGTCAGTTTGGAAAGAATATGTTAGGTCCCTTACTTCTAGATTAAGGCAAATATTTGAAACAGTTGGACAGCAAAAGTTGTTCTTAGACTTAGCCGAATGGCGTTGTAATGCGGCAAAAGAATTAGACAGATGTCCTGAATCCATACTAACACTGAGTAAGTTAGGGTTTATCTGTAGGTCTTTGCCTTCAAGTTCAGAAAGCTTGTTTAAATTATTATCAGTTCGTCATGCTGAAGGGATTCTTACAAAGACTTATCGAGATGAGGTTATAAAGATTATTAACAAGCATAAGGCACTGATGCATTCCGACGAAAACGCACAGCGTGTCTGTGAGAATAATAGTGTTAAACACATCTGGACTAGAGAGGAAATAGATTCGCTGGGAGTTACTGTTGAGGAGCTAGATTATAGCGACAGTGATACTTCTGATATAGAGATGGAAGTAGACTGTCCCTCAACTGTACAAATGGAAATTAAGTCAGATGCAGAAGAAGCTACTAAGTCTACTAGAGTAAACTTAAAGCTTCAGAGTTCCAAACCAAATAGTGCCTTAGGCGGTATTCGAAAGGTCAAACAAAAAGGGGATGGAAAATTAACTAGAGCTAAAAGAATTTATCATTTAGCAGCAAAGATGGGTCTTACTAAAGAAGACTTAATTCAGTACCTGTATAAATATCCTAAATCCATTTACAACAATAAGAAATAATTGTAATGGATAATACCAATTGAATAAAATATAGTTTAAATTTGTCAGGGACGTCAAATTTCGAGAGGGAGGGATGTTGTAAGAGTATATTCTGGGTTATTGTTTATTTGGTGGTAGTATGGTATGTGGTTTTCGCTGAGAATAAGCAAAAGGTTCTCATTTACATATCTACTAAGAATTAGGAACAAATTGGTTTGTTAGTAGAAATATGGACAAATATTATTAAGCTTATCAAATAAATAAAAGGAAAATTAAATGTTTAATTTCTATTTGGCCATGCATCTTATTTAAACAAATTGTCTGCTTGTTACTACTATGCATTCTACGTTAAACAAAATGCATTAGTAATGAGGATGGGCAACTCATAAAAATAAGATGCATTCTGACAATCAGTGACAGAGTGCAATACTCTATCGTAACTCAAAATGCAGTCTAGAAGTAGAATGATGGGAATGATGTGAAAGGCAGATAAGACACAAGAAGCAAGCAATATTGACAATATATCATGCCTTGCAGTATTGGTATTCACAAAACCAAGTACCTATCTACTAAAAATGACTATCACAGTAATCCAGCTTATCCGTAAAGCATGCAGTGTGGTCATCGCAATGTCAAGGCTAAACTCATACGCACTCTGCTATGAAAACGGTCAGTGCATTAGACATCACTCCAGTCATCCTTAGAATTATTGGGAGTTAATTGTCTTTCAGTTTCCAAGTCGAAGTCTCAGAGGAAAGGTCGCATTAAGCAGCCAGTTGTTCTCGCCTCATCGTATTCGGAAGCGTTTTCTAATCGTAAGTTTTATTGAAAACTCAAAGTTTCTGTGCAAGTCATAGTTCCCGTATCTACTTTGTGTGAGTATCGAAGGAAAAACAGTTTTACAGGAAGTCAGTATATTTCTACAAGTTCAATTTTTCATTTTTCCATCAGGTATTCATCGGCGTACTATTGTGATTAGTTCAGTTCCATAGGGAAATCATCCAGAATAAGAGGCAGTTAAAAGGTAAATTATTAATTTACAATTAAACACAAAATACATAAAAATATT
>JAQFYG010004634.1:0-10811 GCA_034694325.1 Entomobrya corticalis | reverse complement strand
TAAGCGCATTTTCCTCAATCTTTTTACGTAGTCTCAAATCAAACTGTTTAGACATAAATCCTAAAACCTAGTTAGCACTCTTATATTCAACATTGTCTGTCCATTTAGACAACATGCTAATAAAACCATATTACTTTACTCTGCTAAATTGTTATTACATACTGTTTGCATTTCATTCTCTGCATTTCTTCATCTCAAATCGTTTCGACTTGCCTTCCGTTTTATCTGCATATTCTACTGCATATGTATATACCAAAATCCCAAAAACTTTAGAAAAAGGGAAAATGAGTTGATAAAAAAATTCTCGGTAACCAACAACCACTTTACTTTTCATGATCCTTCTAGCTTCGTTTCGTTGCTTGTTCATCACCGTTTCGCTCGCGCTGTTTGTTCCTGCATTGCTTTAACTAACTTAGTTAGTACCATAAAAACTGATGAGTTGACTTTTATGTACTACTTACGGCAACTTACTACAACTTTGCCATTAGCACACGTTAAAATGTTATTCGTTCCTCGCTGATTATAGTCAGAATCAAAAAAGCATCGTTTTTATATTTCTACAATAAGAAGCAAAAGGAACGAAGCGAAAGGAGGAACTAAGTAACGTAATCGCTTATTTTTTCACGTACCAAATACCAATGTGAAGCAACCACCATGCACCATCACCTCACTCACAACTGCTGCATGAACCATAACTACTTGTGTATTTCCCTTTATATAACAACTAAACAATCTAACTCTTTTAAATGTACAGAAGTACAGACTACCAAAAACTCATCCATTGAATCCTCCTGTGTGAGTTGTGTCGTGCCAACAATCTCCTTTTCCGACTTTTCTGTCTATTTGTTAGACTCTCTGCCTGTTTTGTTCTCCTTTCATATGGATTCCTTCAGTTTACTTTAGTTTGCATTGTGTATGAACATATACTGCTGCTTTTGCCACTATGCTCAAATGCTACAAATTCAACACAGATGGAAAGGAATAAAAATCCTCAAACGAATGAATACTACAGATCTATACAAAATACAATTCATTGTAAATATGTGGGTTTCTCTCATTCACTCTTCTTTACACAAAAAATGTGAAGTGTGAGTTTTGCCTTTATATTTTTGCCATGCTTCTGCTTGTGCTTCTTCTGCAGCAGAGCTTATTTCATTTATTACGTATCCGTATATACAGCTATTTTACAACAACCGTGTATCTATTAGGACTTATTCTATCGCCGCGTACAGTTACTTTTCCTCATTTACTTTTATATACATAACATCAGGTCCATCATCATCATCATCACCAACATCTTTGTATTATCGTCATCGACAAGCTGTTTTAGTAAGAGCCCTCACTAACAGCACCATCACCACCAGAGAAGAGCACCAGTGTGGTGGAAGTGGAATAAAATATGTATTCAATGCCTGCCTGCTGCATGCCCTGGCCACTGACCCCCAACAACCTGACGAAGAAGAAGAGGCAGCAGCAATAATAACACACTTAATCACAAAAAGGAGCAGAGCAGCAAAAAAGAAGAAATCAAATATAGGATACTATACAAATCAGATTCAGAAATAAATGAAAAATTATCAGTCATTTTTATAAATTAGAAATATATAAGACTCAGGAAGAATATTTCTACTTTTCCCTGCTTCTCTTCTTTTGCCAGTAACGAAGTAATCACCACCACCACCGCACTTTGTTCGCATGAAAAATATAAAAATGTAGTTACTACTGCTGCCAATATAACAATTATGAGCCACCACCACCAACAGCAGAAGCAGGAGGAACATCACCAATATCAATATTACAATCATCCTCTTCATTTTGATCATCACCTCAGAAAAATATCTTCCCCATCATCACCAGCAGCAAAAAACAACCACCTCACATTTCTTCTGTCGGTGACGACGGGAGTAACCAGCAACATTTACAGAAAACGATAAATAAAAAAGACGTACCAGAGACGAAACTAATTTACAAAGAAACATTTTTATATAAATATATAACGTATGTATAATTTACATATAACATAGTCAACGCTCTATAGGTACTACTACATCACTACTGCCTAGAGATTTGCAGAGAAAGAAAAATATGTCACCTCTCAAGCAAGTTTCTATTTTCATGCACATTTATAATTTTTAAGATGTACCATTTACCATTTGAGTTTTCTCAGAAGAAGGAGGAGTACAGGTGCAAACGGACTTTTTAGCGATTATGGATTTTAATTCATTCCACAGCGATATCGGATATATTTTTTGATTGTTGTGCGCATTCATTTGCATGTTACCACATTTATGTGGGTAAATAGATAAATAATACAATATTTAGAATATTGTATATGGCAGTTATAAATTGTGCTCAGTTTTTAGTTTTTATATTTGTACCAATCTGATACAAACATATTTACAGTAATTAGGTCAAGAGAAGAATTTACGTAGTCACATTTTTTACAATTTGTAGTCTTTATATTTTTGTGTAAAAATATAAGTTATAGTCGTAAATGTAACATTTCAGCTTGAAGTACACATTTTATCTAATTTTTGTTTGTCAAGTGGATTGTTATTTTTTAAAGTAAAGGTTAGTTAAGAAGATTTTATCAAAATGGGGAAAAAGAAGAGCGACATTTACGTTTGCTTCCAAATCCTGCCGTACAAGAACAAGGCAAACAAGTCAATATTCCAATGCAAGTATTGCGACCGGCAGTATTTGCAAAATGCGACAAAAATGGAGAGCCACATTATCACACAATGTCAAAAGGTTCCTGCAAACGTTCGTGCGAGTTATACAACCAAACCTGGCAATGGTGGTGGTGGTGGAGGAGGAGCGAGTGGTGTAGCTGCAGCAGTAACGGGACTCAATCTGTCATTAATGAATAAACATGAAGATCTGGATCTTAATGATCTGATAAGAGAATATAGCGACTCATCAGCAAGTGAAGCACCTGAACAGATGGTGGTTAACGTTAGTGTTCCTGGAATGTTTAGAGTTAGCAAAACTTCTTCAGCAGCTGGATGCAGCAGCGGTGGTGGCGGTAGAAACTTATCCAATAATCATCACGGAGGAGGGCGAAATGTACAACCTCCAAAAAATTCTCCACCCACTTTTTCATCGTTGGGTTACGGGACTAATTCTCCGCAAAATTTGGTCGCTGACTTTAATCAAAGGAGTATGCAAATCCGGGCATTTTCTCAGCTAGTTGGGGGGTTAAACTCCATGAATAACAATAACAGTGGAGGAGGAGGAAATAATAACAGCAACATGAACAATGGCAATGCTCGGAAGCGTGCTCGATTAGACAATCATAACAACAATAACAATAATAATGTGAACAACAACAATTACTATACAATCGGAGCACCTGGAACCGCGCATAAAATTTTAATCAAGCCCAGCCACGGTGTTCCTGCAGCAAAGTTACCGAATCTTGGAGCTGCTCGGAATAACAATAACGGTAGCAGCAACAGTAATTGCAATAATAGCATGGCCACGTCAGCAACAATCAGTGCCAGCGGAGGAGGTAGTGCAACAATCATAAACAATCGCAAAGTCAAGCCATCCATTCACATGAGTGGTGCAACTATTACGAAAAGCGCGAGTGTTAACAATAACAGCATTGGAGGAATTAAGGAGAAGATAAGCAGGGAAGAAACGGTATGTTTTTTCATGAAACGCTGAGATATTTTGTTATATGTAAACGAAGAAATGCTACTTGATATTTTTGGTAAGGAGGCCATGCATGTCTATGGAATAATGAATTAACTAAACTTTAACTACTAGGTGGAGATTTGGAGATTGTTAGCGAGAGCCATCTATGCATCGGATGTGCCTGTGAGCATTTTGGAAAATGAGCATTGGATAAATGTTATGCAGCGTAAGTTACTATTTCATTATGGTTTTCCTTACTCTTACTGCATGTCTTTAAACATTCCAAGTTACATTATTTGGTCTCTTTCTCACCAATTTTAGGCATTCAGCCATCGTTGACGCTGCCTAGTACCAGTGTACTCTCAAATGCATTGTTGGACCAAGAATATGCCAGAATAGGCCAGGAAATTGAAGAGAAAGTAGAGAAATCTCATTTTTCGGTGCTAGAATGTGTTACTATCCCTGGAAATAAAGCGTATGTTTATGCACTGTATTTATGACTGCTATTCAATGCATTCTTCTTAGTTATTTCTCTATCTAACAATGTTACTTTTTAAATTTGCAGCAGTGAATTTACATTATTATTTTTCCTTAACTGTGATGATTCCCCCAATCCCTTCCTGTACAAGACGCATCGCCTTTCCGGTCCGGATGGATACACAAAAGACAGTCTCTCAAAAATCATTGAGGATATAATCTTAGACATTGGATTGAACAAAGTGGTCGCATTTATGAGCGACCTGAGCGAAGAGATGGAAGGGACGTGGGAAATACTGCGTGATAAATTTCCTGGTTTACTAACCTTTGGATGTGTGATTCACGGACTTAATTCCATTTTAGACAAGATACTTACACTGCCAGAAATAGGGAAGATGATTGACGTAATCAAAAAATTGTACAACAAAATGGAGAAATCTCAAGAATTGAAGCATCTGGTGGAGAATATTCTGGGGAAGAAGCATAAGTCTCCGTACGCTGAATTTGAAGAAGAGATGGCGGTACTCCTCCCAAACAATAGTAGTAGTAACAGTAGTAGTATATCTAAGCCTACGAATAGTAATATCAATCAGAATAGCAGTAGTAGTAACAAGGGAACTAGTGCAGGTAATTATACAACTCGAATATTGACAAGATGGAAACTTGTCGGGAAGCTAACGTCGCAGCTGATCTCAGAAAAAGCAGTTTATCAGCAATTATTAGCTAATCCGGATTCAAAGAAAGTTGTTGATGGACTCAGTTCTGACTCGCCAAGTGGGAAAAGTGATCGCAGCCTTAGTATTCATTTAAGTAGTGAAAGTTTTTGGACAAGCCTTCTAAGTTTAAACAGTATCATAGTGCCTTGCCTTCAGTGGATTGATTCTCTGAAGCCGGATCGTGATTGTTCCTTAAGTGAAGTCCCGGAAGTGTTCAAGGAGCTAAAGTCACTGTTGCAAAGTCACGTTCGTAACTTTCCCGTGGACGACACGACAAAGCAAAGTGTTCTGAAACATTTCCTTCAGATGCAGAGAAAGTGTGTGAACGAAATACACTTTACAGCTTGTCTCCTAAATCCGAACCAGAAACTGAGGGGAGTGCTTACTGAGGACGAGGAAGCACAGGGAATGGAATTCCTCACCTATTTCTGTGATTCAAGAGGCTACCATGCCGGTTCCATACTTAGGGAATTAGCAGATTATAAGAGTTTGAATGGCGCTTATGCGACAGAGAAAATTTGGAAACTGGGACAGACGCTGGCTGTACCGTCCTGGTGGAAAATGGTGCAAGGGGACTCTGCCTTATCCAATATAGCAATATCTCTTGCAAGAGTAATTCCTTCGTGTAGTATGCCCGAAGAAAGCTTGGTGAACACGGACAACGGCGAGTTGTTGGACGGAGAGAAAACTGAAAAGCTTGCTTTCATCCAGTACAATTTACAAAAGCCAAATAAGGTCAAGCTACCCAAAACTAATGTGGTTGTGCCACAGCCAGAAATTAAAGTGGTTCCAAAAGTTAAAGAGGCACCGCCCCCACCCCCGGTTCCAGGTGAGAAAACATTTGAAAACAATAACTAAATCATTCCAATCAAATCAAATGTCGTTTGTTCCCTTTTAATTAAATATTAAATTGAATTTCTTATTTTTAGCTCCCGCAAAAGTTGAAAAACTTCGTATAAAAATTCCTAAGAAGGAAGATTCCGAATCTCCAGCTATGGATCTGTCTGCAAGGTTATCAGGATGTTCACAAGTATCCGATGAAGAGGAAGAAGATGATGATGATGATTCTGATGAAGAAGAGCCCGCTTCTGTGGTAAACTCTAAAACTCATCATCATAATGACGCTGCTGTGAAACGTGAGCAGCTATCTCCTGCAGCTGCAAAACAGCAACAACAAGATGACGGCAATCAAAGTTCAGATGGTGATGATGGAAGTAATAAAGACGACTCTTCATCGGATTCGGATTCTTCTTCAGATAGCCAATCCGACTGATGAATAAAAACGAATAAGTTGTAACTTATTATAAAACACTGATCAATATTTACATTAAAACGTTCATATAAAAGACCTATCGCATTGTTGCAATAAAACTGATGTAAAGACAGAAAAGAGGTCAGAAAGAATGAAATGGAAAATCAAACATAGTTAATATTTATATGCCTCTCTCAAATTCTTAAATAGTTGTATAATTATCCTTTATACAAAACTGAACAAAGAACCAAAATAATCTGTCTACACTTCATAAATGAAGCTGAAAATGATTACAAGTAATAATCTACATTCATAGCTGTAGTACCAAAAACCAACAAAAGTCTTAGGTAATCATAACAGGGAATTTCATATAAATGAATTTCAACGGGTATACTATGCATTAAATTATATGCAATTTACTATCAATCAACTATTGTTCGTGCTTTTTACGGTGCAGCGAATATACAATCGCGCTTTATTTATAGACTTGTAGAGATTATAATTTACTTTTCAGAATACACTATATAAACTATATTATTTTAATTAGGACTTTCCGTAAATACCCATTCCATGCAAAAATGACACTTTACAATAAATAATTAGTTTAAGTCGACCGCAGCATAATTATCTTTTTGTTAATAATATATTTACACGACTGCGTCAACATATAATTATTATATTGCTATAAATTACAGTGACCGAGCAGAATAGAAAGTGGGGTTAATCAATTAAAATATTTAACTGCGACAATCGTTCGAAAATAGTTTCTTATATTATTTTACTAATGATGATAAATTATTATATCGATGCATTTTTTGTTGTGTGTATTACAGCTATATCGAAAGACATTTTAATATTAGTATTTTAGTATAGTATGAAAAAATCCCAAATCTCTTTTAATTATGAATCGTTCATCAAACTGTAAAGCTTTTTAAAACTTTCTTTTTTCCTGAGAACATATCCAAAGTTCAAATTCTTTAATAATTGGAAACGTTAAGCAATGCAATTTATTATATCATTTATTATGTATGACTTGTGGCATAACCATTATTGTTGTTATTACTGTGTTGGTGTCAAATTTACCAATCTATAAAATCTCGAGAAAATGCTATTTACTAACCCAATAAACAACAAGAAACAATCAAAAACTTTATAAAACTGATATTTATTCATGTTTTCATGTGGTTTGCACATTTAGTTTTGCATACAATGGTATTTGGCATTATTCCGTGAATACAATAGGTGTAACCTGTTATCAAGAACTTAAGAACAGACGCTCGGTAATTGAAAATATTAAATGTGCATATTTGCAAAAAATCTGGCAATTCTATGGCTTACATGTGGTCATCCGTTTTTCGCACAAAAGTGTTTTCGTAGGTATTCGGGTCGGCTTCTGCCACAGCAGACGGACGGCATAATACGCACAGCTAATGACACGATAATCGATTTTTTATCCCGATGAGCGACCTGTTAGTATGTTACATGGTACTTGTATAAACCTCATAAACCCTTTCCACGTCAAATTCTCTTTCAAGTCATTTCACCTTTCAATTTATACATGCCGCATATAACTTATGCCATGTCATACGAAAAAGTTCATTCCAGTTTTTGTAAAATTTAAGAAAAACACACAGGAAAGCCATTAAAACCAAGTTTGGAAAAACTTCCGGTAAAAAACCTCAAAACGTAGATACATCTATAGTCATGTTTCATTACTTACATGCATATCACTAGCCAGCCCAAAAAGTTTTACTCTATAGTCTATATTAGCCCAAAAATCTAGTTCACTCAAGAAGACGGTTCAGAAGAGAGAAGCAACAGTTTCATTCCTGAGAACGTGAGAAATATACAGTCGCGGATTCCGACATAGGCAGTCAACATTTTAACTGAAGGTAAGATAAATTTTAGAGTTTGCCATTAAATTATTGAACACAAAGTGAATAGATATCTAACCTATTAAAATAGTTTTACTGCTGTTATTCAGTCGAACATATTTTTGCCAGCATGGAAAAAGAGGTTGAAATAAGGTCTTCTAGGCTTACGTACGTACTAACTAACACATTTCTTCTTATATAACAAAATCTATTAAAACAATTTAGATAAGCTCAAATAGTTTACAATAAGTTGGACCTTAATTTTCATGCATTATACCGAGTCTTTCACGAGCATAAAGCGTGTCGTTTCTCATCAAATATTTATAGCTTTTGTTGAAATATAAAACTAGCATTTTTGTGGACTCCAAACTTTGGAGAATAGTCATTGAACACGATGAGCAAATAAAGCAAGATTTGAGAACTTTGAGAACTGCACAAAGGGCGATTGATAAAAATAAGTTATGCCAGCATAAAAATGCAGAGATTAGAGAGAGATACAATGTTCAATGCTACTGACAACTGAGTCTATATGACATCATGAGACATGTCTCGTCTTACATCAAATTGATTCTCTCCTCTCTCTGACGGTGACTGACGACTCACTCCCTCATAAAACTTTGAGACGTTGTCAGTTTTTTTCTTGTTAAAGAACAGCATACTATGTGTGTAATATGCCGTGATTATTTTGATATTATGCTTTGGGATAAACAAAAACATTAAAAATACTTAAGAAAATCTCACGTTTACTTTTCAAAACTATAAATCTACCTATAATTTATAATTACTTCATATTATGAGGAAGTGTTGTCTATTATATAGGAAAAGAATCGCAAAAGTATGGGTTTTGAACAAACAATGCCAACACTGTTGACAGTAGACACAGACACACGCGCGCGTAGGATTCTACACTTGAACCCTCAATTTTAACTTATGACGGGGCATAATTAAAGATAGTTAGTTACATTGCATTAATTCAATGTAATCAGTAATTAGGTACCTTTTATATATTTTTTCTTGATTACGGCCTTGTCATTTTGTTGTGTCAGCAATTATTTATTCTCAAAATCAAAACTTATGCGAATACAAACTAAGTGTACAGTAAATAGTCCCTCTACTTAAATAAATAAACAATTATATTTTGCACTGGCTTGGCTGTGATCGCTTTCTCCTTAAATAACGCTTGTTTGTTTCTTTAATCTTCATTGCCGCAATCACTGACGAACGATATATTATGAGCAATGTAAATAAATTTAAGTTAAAATTTTGCAAAACAGAATAGATTTCAATCAATTTTGATTGGATAACCCTGTTCCTTTGATCTATCAAAATTAATACTATGTATCAGACAAAACCAATTTACCGACAATTAGTTATATATTTTCTCATAAATGGATTTGGAAAATGTCGAATATTGGTAAAATGTATTCATATGAAAAAATACAGAATACTTCATCTTTTACATCTTTTAGACTAGGAAGACAGCAATCTGATTTTTGAGGAACGTTCATCAATCAATTATTTTATACATACTGCATCAAACTATCAAACAGGAAAGACATGAATAATCACGGGTTGTAATATGATTCATGATCACAAGTTATTTTTTTCGATTTGATATAATACTTAAGCCCGTTTACACACCTTATTGATCAATGATCAACAATATCCACATCATCTTATCTTTTTCTTTGTTGATATTGCCATACTAAAAGTGCAATTTTGCAATCTGATCGTCAATCGTCACGCCATCATTAAACCCAATTATTGTTTACCCTGACTAAAATATTCCCAAATAACCCAGTAAGTGCAATGATGTGAAAGAAAAGGTATGTAGTTCATATGTGCACAGTTGGGTCATTTGGTTAATGGTATATTCGTAGTTGCACAAGTTTTTCGTTTTTATTTTAACAGAAAATTCAGTCTTAACGAGTACAACAATTTGCCGAATGGTATACGCATTGATATGTTCGATGAAGCGAAGGATTTGCGGATATTTAGTAAAAAAAAATAGGTAAACGCTCTACAGTAAATCTGCTAGTTATGTATTTTATCTTACGCCAATATAAATATAATACGTACGTACAATATAGTACTACATCATTCCTTCCTACATTTTCATTGTCCTCTTGCAAAACATTCCCACATAAAGTTAAGAATTATTGAAAATGAATAATAATTAGCAAATAACCCACGAGTTTTATTTCAAATTTTAAAACCTCATCAACTGATGATTTACAGACTTAACATTAAGTCATTATGATGTTAAGTTTACGAGCGCAGCGGATGCTACGTAGTAAGTCATGGATCATGCCTTAATCATGAATTACTTACGTTCATAAATTTGTAACTTATATTATTTAATAATAGACAACTGCTCTATGCTATAAACAAAATTTTGGCCCGTGAAATAATAGCTTTAGTTTACCTACATACCTACATACATTATTACACACACAAAAATTGGTTTGGTATAGAAAAAGCAACGGTAATAACTGCTATTTCATACAACTTTTTTTGGGGATACCCAACCAAATACCACTTGTGCTCTTGCTCATCTCATAATCATTCATGAGCTCATGATCATCATGATCTGTCTGCCTAAATAGACGCTCCCAGCAGCCTTGCCGTCTCTCCTACTCTCTGGTAGCGAAACCTGCTAACAGAAAATTTTAAAGTTTAGTTTGCCATCATTTATTTAGTGCAAGCGTCGACTTCGTGTCCTCTTTGTGCTTTGGTGCTTAAAAAGGCAGGTAAACTTCCTGTCTGTTGAGTTGTAAGTAATAAAGTCTTGATTGCGTTGAGTATCGTCAAGTAAGTACCATCGATAAAATACATGATAATATGTCATTTTCT
>JAQFYG010004633.1:0-10812 GCA_034694325.1 Entomobrya corticalis | reverse complement strand
CAGCTACTTAATAAAATAAAACTATATTTATAAAGTAACCAGAAACCTGAGAGAGCAGAAGAAGAGGAGTTTTTTATGCATAAAATGTTAGTTAAATGGATGGAATATGTGTTGCAATGGACGTATTTATGGGACACGTTATCACACGAAGCAGCAGTTAGTGGCTTTTAGCTGCTCAGCCTCCACAGAAAAAAAAATTATATCAGGAAAACAAAGCAAGTGGAACAAGACCAAGACCGGTGGCAGTCCAGTTTTTATATATGTTATAAAGCAAGAAAAGTAAAAGCTTAAAAAATTAATACAAGTTTATACAAATAAGCTTGTATTTTGTATACTCTACTTTCTTTTCTTTTCACTTTTTTCTTCCTTCTTGCTCAGGATACATACCATCACCGTCACAAATAATAAATATGTGCTCTGTATAGAAATTGCAAATGGAAGTCATAAACAAAAACAGGAATAGAAATTATTGCTCAGAAAAAAAATTGAAACTGGCTATTATACTGACTGCCTTCTTATAACTTATTTTGATGGAATATTTTTTGAAAAATATATGATGATGAAGTGTGTACACATCTATAATGTTGTTGTATGAATGCATGAAAGCTTGCAAGCAATTTTCTTGTGTTCTTGATAGAAAGAAGAATTTATTGTGGTTATTGTTGTTGTAGTGGTAGATATTGAAAATAATAATAGTAGTGGATGGAAGGAGATGAGATCACACACACCCTTTTAGTACATGTCCATGTTATATAATCATTCAGCAGCCTTGTTTTTTTATATGTATGGCTGGTATGGTGTCATGGACCATGGCTTTTTTATTGGGTGCACAACAATTAAGTTGATTATTTATTTCTTCATTAATTCCACCTCCTCCTCCTTCTTGAAAGAAAAATACATAGGACTTTTGTGTGTTGTTATGTTCTCTAATTTGATTCCTTCAACTCTTGAACATTAAACTAAATAAATTTTTATGTCTTTATTTTCTGTTCATTTTGAATTATAAAGAGTGTAACTCGTTCTGTGTAAGTGGAAATTATAAAGTTAACCACTTGGTGGACTACCACCACCTTTTGCTGCTACTTGTTTTTTAATATGGACCTTCTGGCTTTATGTTTATGTTATATATCTCCTCCTTTTCGTGTAATAATCTTCTTGTCCATGATTATTATTGTGGTTTGTCTTGTGGAAAATTGTGATTTTCGGTTCTTTATGGCAATTGTTATTTTCTGATTGTGCGATGGTTTTCTCCTAGATGGTATATTTTTAATATAATATTATATTAGATTGTATATTGCGGTTTTAATTACATTTTAGTTCCTGTTCTTTATAGGTTTTTCGTTCCTTCTTTGTTTGCTGCCAGGGCTGTGTAATGGGTTTAATGGCTACTAATTTAGATTAGAAGAAGGGAAGGTGGAAGGGGAAAAAGGTGAGAGGGATGATGAAAATGAAGGTGACCAGAAGCAAAAAAACAGGCAGTCAACCAGGATGAAAGTTAGATGTGGAATGAGCCATGTGACCAATGAACTTTTAGAAATTTTAAGTTTAGCCGACATAAGGGTTTTTGAAATGCGGTGGTCTCTCTGTTCCTGTTTTTCTTCCATCGTCTTGTTCACCTTCTTAAAACTTAGGAGTTCGCCCGTGGAGGTAGATAGACCATGTCAAACTAATATTGTATGTACTAATTTTCTTCTTCAGAAAGAAAACTATTTTATGTCTAAGTTTAACGAGCAACGGAAGCGTTAAATAGCGCAAAAGAGAGGGCATTTATATGCAAATCAGTAGAAAGGAGTAGGAGGAAACGGCTTTTAATGGGACAATTTTACAAGATTTCATTTTAACGACAATGACAAGGAGAGACGGAGAAAAAAATGTATAAAATGGAACGTATATATAATATATATAAAACGTATACTGAATTCCATTCATTCTTGGAACGAAAGGTGCTTTTCTGTTACAAATTAAGCAAGTGACATGTTTCGAGCGAGGTGAACTAATAACAAACCTTTTAGGCTTGAATAGTGACACGGCCATTTAAATGTATGATGTATTATTGTAGAAAACTATTTCAAAAATTATACTCTTCTTTCTTCCTCGTCTGTTTCGGGAGTAATCAACCATTTATTATTGTTTTTTTTGGTATTTCCCTTTTCATATTAAGATTAGGTCACAATTTATATAAAGCGACAAAAGAAACAAAGTAAAAACAGGAGATGTGCATGGTCGGTGACAATAAAAACTGAATATTATAAATAAACGAGCATGAAAATAATATTATTTTAAAAATTCTCTCATGAATTGACAGGAATCAAGGTTTATTAGGCCTATCGGGCAATTACAGGGGGTTGGGTAAAAACTTGTGAGCAAGTCATGTCGTCATATTTCACAAATGCTGTGAAAATTATAAATTATTTTCAAAAGCTTGGCCAACTAAAATGGTGTGTGCACTGACTTGTGAGTATACAAAAAGCACATTTTAATATCATCCATCTCTCTCTCTCTCTATTACACTATTTTACACAAGCACATTATTAAAGTAGTCAACTGATTTATTTTCCTCATAAAGAAGCAAGCTAGCTGCAAATAAAGTCATAAATAATAATAATTTTCATCTGGATAGCTAACTCACAGCCCCTAAAAAAAGCGGATCGGATGGCGAAAGAGAAAAGAAGAATGGGAAACTATATTTTTTGAATGGGATCTTGATGGCGATATGCTGGTGGTTGGTTGATAGTGGCGTTGATGATGATGACGATGAAGTTGAATCTAAAAAGTATACTGCGTTTTTCTGTGAAGTTTTAAGTTTACGTGGAGGGAGGAATGCAAATGTGATGTGATCATGATCTCCTTCTTCTTCATCATGCTATTCTCTACTTTTTTATATAAAATAATAATTCTGTGATGATGATACTCTATGAATGCACGCTGCATTCTGCTGATTATGACTTTACATCTTAGAACAAGAAGAGGAGGAGGAGGATCGGATGAACATCAATTAATTTCCAGACGATAAATTTTAATGGTTATTTCCATTCTTTTCCCAACGCACACACACACACGGGCTTACACACAGGAGCAAAATGTGGCATGGCACCTCAGAGACCACATTTTTAATACGTCTTCTCACAGCAATTTATCCTATAAATTCACTTATTATTATTCACCTCGTATCTACCACCACCGCCATCACCTCCTCCTCCTCTTCTTCTTATATTTCTCTACAATGGAGAAATGGATTTATGACCAAAAGAGTCAGAGTTGTAGAGATAGAGAGTATATTATAGTTTTTTACTTGAGTTAAAAAAGTGACGCCTTTACCACTATACGCATATAACATCGCACTCCTGCCTTGTCTGCCCCATCATGATCGTTGAGTCAAACAAAGAGAATGACTTGGTTATTGGCAATTAATGCAAATTTTATTGCACCCTCCTCTAGCCTATCTATCTTCATATATTATATATTAAAATATATTATAACTGTCGGTTCACTCACCTGCTCTCTTGCAATATATGAATTTGTCGGGAAGAGTTATGATGGTGATGTTATTGCAGTCGTGGTGGTGGTGGAGGCTCATCATCTTCAGGTCTTGATTCCTTGAAGGCATAAAGAAGAAGACCCACACCCACCCTCCCGTCCCATCCATCCAACATCCAACCCTCCTTATCAAGGTCTCGTTTGCAAGAAAGAAATTAATGTTGAATAAGCACCTATTCTTCTTTAAGTTCTTTAAGGTCACAGTTTGTTATCATCATATCCTTGTCGTTTTTCTTTTTTTCTGACTGACTGAGTGAGAATCGAGAGACAAGACAAACACTCCTTTCCCTGTGGAGGGACAAGTGTAAGTGGCCAGGTTGCAATTACAACTGTTCAAGAAAACATACTTTTTTTGAACTTTTCGTCATAATCTCTCAGAAAAGAAAAAAGGCTGCTCTGATGAGGAGATGTGTTTCTTTTAATTTATGACCCACTTGAATTTATTTCAAAAGACTCACCTACTAGCGTTTATGTTTATGTATTTATGTCCTTCTTACTAGTTCACTGCATGTTAAAACACTTCATCATCAAAACCATATAATATCACCCAAGTCATTTTTTAGCCAAAGAAAACAATAAGTGCAGAGGTAATAATAAGGTATCGTTATATTGTCTTTAAAGAAAAATGAAACATTGTTCATATTTCTACTCATTTATTATTTATTTATGTACGACAATAACATATTATAAGATTTACTCCTTTTTCCTTTGTTTCCATTAGACAGTTTTGACGGCCTTTTTGCTACTTCACAGTTTTCTCTTTCCCAGTTGCGGACTAGAAGAGAGTGAATCATCTCCATGAATCATTTTCTTCTGCAGAACTTGTTACTTGTCGTTGTGTACAGTGTACTATGACTTTACAGAGAAAAAACTAATATATTTTTTGTTGGTGCGAGTCTCTGTGAAAGGCACATTTTTATTGCTTTTGTGGCAAGAACATAATGAAATTACCAACTGCGGCAGTACATATTATAAAGGTAGATTTTTATTTTGCACAAAAAATGTGATGTTATCTTAAGCAATATGTCGTAAATTGTAAGATTCAAGCATATATCTTCATCATCATTCCTATTTCTTGTATATTTTTTTGTTAAAAGAAATTAGCAGTAAAGCATCCCAACTCCAAGTGTCCATGTTTATTACAGAAAATAATATATATCTTCGCAGTAAAGATAAACGACAAGATGGAAATGCGCAATAGCACAATAATCATCGTAATGATGATAATGGCGATAATGAAAGCCGGTAATTAGCTCTAGCGTCAAGATATTTTTTTATCTGTTTGTGTTCATACCCATTATCTATGTGCCTTTGGAAGAATGCAAAGGTGCGAAATGTTGTATGATTAGAGGAGTGCAAATGAGATATAAAACGCAATAACAAGCCTTGTCTCATTTTCTTATTCTCTTTCAGAATGGAATAGATAGCTTGACTTGAAAGCAATCTTTTTTTGAAAAACTGATTGCTGACTAGAAGCAGAAGGTTGTCACAACAAATCAACTTGAAAAGTAGAAAAAAACGGCATAAAATATCTTTAGCTTTAACTCATTTAGATAGAGTGTGAGGGATTCATGGCGAAATAAAATAAAGTAGCACAAAAGCATCAATGGCATTTTAGACTAATTAGATATGTGGACTTTTTTCCTTTGAAAATGAACAAAAAATATATATATTTATTGACAACAAGCTTAAAAACTGGCAATTATCATTGAGCTGAGTTTACTAGAAAAAAAATGTAAATGTGAAAATGAAAGAAAGAGAGGCGAAGTGACAGGAGAGAAGATTATAATTTTCTTCCCCTTTTTTTCTTCGTTTTCTTCATTGACTGTAATTACTATTCCCACAAAATGAAAAGGGAAAATGTGAAATGGCAAATAACATGCATATTTTTTTCCTTCATTCTACGACGTTTTTCAAATGAATATTTTAACGCAGGAGTTTTATGTGGGTATGTCGGTAGTGTGCACTTTATCATGTTGACGATGTGCTATCATTATTACCATAATCATCGGTGTACAAACACACACCAAATTATGCACAATATCAGTTTTAACTGTCAGTTAGACAGAAAGAATCAAGTAAAGTATGTATGGTATAACATTACAAACAATGACGGTGATAATAATGGGAATTGAAGAAGAAGAAGGCGACTTTTTAGAGGAGAAGAAGAATAGCAAACAAAACAAAAAAGTGGAATGGGAAGGAGGAGGAGGAGGGAACGATCCACCTCGGCTCATAAAAATTTCAAAAAGGCCATCAAAAGTCATGATGATGATGATGATGATGATGGTGGCAGGCCCTAGTTGCTGTCATGTCACATCCACAACATCACATCTATTCTCACCCTATAATTACAGGCAATAAACCCATTAATAATGAAAGGGCAAAGAAAAATGCAAAAATGAGAGAGAGGGAAACATGAGCAACGAGTCATCACCAAACACCGGAGGACGGGGACGGAGGTGGATATCAAGTAAAAACACACATATTTTTGCTTTCTTAAAACATTTACAAGTTTTTGGGAAATTTTTTTGGTGACTGATTAAAAGAAAACGTGTTTAAACTGTTTTTTCATTCATTTATGCCATTTTCATTATAAAATTTCCTCGTTTTCCTCCTACTAATACGACATTTCAATAGGTTAATAGCTCAGGTCAAATATTTGAAAAGGAATTCCTAGTAAATTTATCTTTAAAATTTTAACAATTCTGTACCATCACCTCTCATTAAATAATGTCTTCAAGGGAAATAATTGATGAAATAGTTGATTACCTTAAATTGTGCTCACCTTATAACTCGCCTAAAAATTTGCACTCGTAATCTTTACAATTTATATTTTTTGTTGATCAGCTCGTACATCGTAAAGCTGTCATTTTAACACATTTTCTGCTTAACCCTTCTTTCACAATTTAGTTTGTATTCACCTAATCATTCATTATTCTAACAACATCTGTAACACTATTGAACAAATAAAAAAAACTAGCTAATAGTGCATTACATTAATAACTGACTAGGTAGTTTAGTAGAAGTGTAGGAGCAATTTGGGTCAAACCTTTATAATATATTATGCTACTGCTCTGCTACTCTGTTATCTTTATAGTTTATTTTATTTATTCATTCATTCAAAGCAGACACACACACAGCCACTCTTAAATTGCTTGTTTGGGAATTGATACGGCCATAAAAATGATTATTATCAAATGATGAAAATGAGTTTGAGCCAAACAAAAACAGCTTGACTTTATTTTGATGGACACACGAGAGAAATAGATGGACATAAAGGAGACAGATGGATGATGATTTTGATAATAAAAATTAATAACATGTTATAATATGGAAATTAAACGATAAAAGGTGAACAAAATGCGTGCATATTACCTTTTTTATTATGAATTGGCTGTTCATCAGGAGAGAAGAGAGGAAACCCAAAACCCAAAATAATATATGGATGAAGTGAAGTATAATATGAAGTAGTTTTCTGTATTATGTAGTGGCACTAATAATGAGAACCATTCATCACGAAATAAAAGACAAGCAGACAAAAAATCTAGAGAAAAAAAAGAAATAAAAATGGGTGCATCCATACATGAATGGTTTATAGGTTTATATACATTTACATAAAAACCCATTCATTTCTCAGGTGATAGTCATTTTGTACAATATTTCAATGCAAATGATGATGGGGTACACCTGTCAATAATTCACCCAGGCCATAATATATACAATAGGAGCATATAGAGTGGCTCATATAACAGCTAACTGGGGAACAACAACTAATCTGAATAGCTAATTAAAAGGAATGAAAACTACTGCTTTACTTGCTACTTGGTCTTGATGATGATCATGATCGCATTTTATTTGTTGGCGAATTTATAACATAATGCGCAAATGTTCATACAAAAATGATTACTGCTACTTTGTTATTCAAAAGTTCAATCGAGTCTTTTTTCATGATCCAACTTGACTTGTTTTTGAAAAAGGACTTCTCTTTTCTGCGAAGAAAAGGGAAAAGATGAGGAGATCACATTTAAAAAATGAACAGCGGCAACAACGGCACCGGCGATGGTTGTACGGTAGCTTAAACCAATCAATCATTCTGCAAAATAGTAATAAAGCATTGACGATGATAGTTGATGGCTGGTAATATTTAATGATTGGTGAAGAAAAACAAGTATGTTTTTTAGAAAAGAACAAAAGAGGATATGGATATCACACAAAAGGTGGTTGTGAATTGCGAAGAAGAAAACACTGTTTAGTGCAATAAATACTGGGCTGTCATGTCTAAAAAAGTCTTTTGAATGGGGATAATGGTAAAGGTAAACCAAACAACTGCATTTTTTAGTTAATGTTAAAGCTGTCTGTCTGTCTATATCTTTTGTTGAGTGACGATGAGTGTGTGTGTGTGCGAGTCTTCTTGATAATTATGATATGATGAGATGTGGTAAAGTGCGTCTCTTTTCTTTTGTTTTTTCATTTAATTGATGGGAAATTGCCTGTTTTTTGTGTAAAAAGATGTGAGAAATAGGCATCTGTTTCTTTACACTGCTGCTGTCCTCCTCTGACTGATGGTAATAACAGGTATTTTCATTGCCTGCATACATATCATTCAATTCATTCTTTTTTGGTAGAAGAGTGTTTAAGCAGTTTAGTGAGTTCACTCCCAATTTTGTTATTTATTATCTGACTTCAACTAGTTTGCTCAATGCTCATGCTTCAGGTTGGGCTAAAGAGCAAGAAAAAAAAGTTAAATGAATGCTTTAAAGTAAAAAGCTTTTAAAGAATTTAATGTGAATCTTTAGTTGTGCTTTTGATTGTTAGTTAGTTTTATGAATGGACATGAAAATATTTCGAAGGTGAGTTTTGAACGATGCCGCTGCTACTACTGTTTAAGTTGAAGTTGTTAGGAATTTCGTGATCATCACAGATTTTCTTTATGATTGTCTATTTGGCCAAGATGTAACCAGGAGCGGTCGTTAAATTAGCCGCTTTGGCATTAAAAGTAAAAGAAAGAAATATATAATGCTGTTTGCTCCTGTGTGTGTGCACACAACTGTAATTACAATTAATTTAATTGCAAATTTCTTTTGCATGTCAAAACGATAAAATGAAGAGGAATAAAAAAGTGATGGTGGTAAGTAGAGAAGGAGTGGAAAAGGATGAAACAAAAAATGATTTTGTTTTAATTTTCCAAAGAAGGATTTTTAGATACAATGCCGTTAGATTTTGTACGAAATCACTAATCATCAAAAATAATAAAAGAGACTACCATTTGCATTGATGAAAATGACCATCGAGATTTATTACCTTGTTAAAAAGTTACAACAATAATGCATTTCAGCTAAAACAATTATTGCAACAATTGCAAATGATGGTTTTTATGTTATTTGGCTTCTGCACTTGCAGGACGACCGCTGCTGCTGCTGACTCTGATCCAATTTCAATTGAAATGGTAATAATAATAATTATTACTGTTTATTATGACGACTACCAACACACCATTCCAATTATAATGACTGGCTGATGTTTACAGAGTTTACAACAATAAGGCCCACTACTCTTGCTCTCTGGTCATTAAAAAGGGTTGATTGATGATGACAAGGTATATCAATGCGATTGTGACAAATTTTATGGTCCACTGTTGACACGTTCCCTCTTTTAATATTGATGATTGCATTAAAAATGATTTTTTTTTCATTCTGAATTAAGAAAGAAGTAGGTTTAATGACCTTTTCTTGTTTGGTTTGTGGGTCAGTCATCGTCACATGCATATTGTCGTCATCAAATTAATGTAGGATAGCCCAATAGACAGTCATAAATTGAGAACAAAAACTTTATTCGTATATTTAATGAGATACGTGATATGTACATTAGCCACGTGCAAAATTGTACTTAATTTTTTAAATGTTTGCTTCTTAAACGTTCAATTAGAAAAATGGTAAGGGCGATGGTAATTAAAATGAAAAAGAGGATGAAAGGAAAGTATACATCTTCCATGGCCATTGAGTAAAATATTAGAGAAGCTTCCACAGGACAAATTAAATTGGTTTGTTGGATGTGATCTTTACGGGTTCTCCGTTCTATTCCGGTTTGAAACATTTGAAGAAGTCTGGTAAAATAATAATTATAATATGTTTTTAAAATATTTGAATATCTTACAGATGAAGAATACTTGAATTGAAGAATAATGACATACTTTATATTGAAATAATTTTTAAATGGAGACCCTTGCCTCACCAAATGAGCATCTTTAATCGTTATCCTGCTTATTGGAATGAACGACAGGGTTTCGCAAAGAAAGTCCTCCTTGTATATTGGCGGGAGAAAAGTACGAAATTCGGAGGAGGAAGTGACCAATGCTGTCCTTGAATTCAAAACGGTTGGGAAGACTGCTGCAATTTCAACATCTAGGGAGTCCGTGTACTGTTATTATAATTAATTAAAGATTAATATTGATGTAATCGTTTCGAGGAATCTGTATTAACAAGATTACTGACTGAGTTACCTGACTCATCATTGGCTTCAAAACTGGTGTGTTCGTATTCACAACAAACTTATACCCGGAAGAAATCAACTGATGAAAATGATGAATAGTATCAAATTCAACGGCAGAAATGGAAGTTAAAATGGAGGTGTATGCACTCTGCAGAATCGTAATGCTCATCAGAGAAGAGAATATTAATAATTTGACACTGACTGTTGAAGGTGATATGTAGTGCTGATTTCCTCTCAGAGTCAAAATGCCAATGGTATACCAAACAGCTTTATAAAACCTCTTTGGAGATGTAGCATCAGAAAAAATAAAGAAAAAGGTGAAAAATAGTATTAAAATGATTAAAGTGATTATAAAGTACGAGATCCAAACTGAAGTTGTGAACGGCCGAGTATAAACCTGAGCTGCTCCGTGATTCCAAGGTTGGACGAAAATTGCAAGTCCTTTGCTAAAAGAAAAACAAAGACAAGTGGTCAAAAGTCAAGTATTTTTGCCAGAATATTTGAAATGTCCTAACATTTAATCTAAACCTACTTGGATGAAATTGCACCGTGAAGATATCGTATTCCATAACGTCCTCCCATCCGATAAGGAGAAAACTCGTATTGTCCAATGCTGAAATCCGACTCTTCAGAATTGAGACTTTTGGCAATTCCAGAATTTTGAAGAAATCCGTCTTCAGGGCTGAGAGACAGTGAAGCATTGCTGCCAACAGCTTTATCACTAAAATTCAATGTGTCTCTGAGATACATATAAACGTCGACATTGGAACCACCTATGAATTC
>JAQFYG010004632.1:0-10812 GCA_034694325.1 Entomobrya corticalis | reverse complement strand
AACAGGACAATTTTACGCAAAATTCAGAGCCAAACTAGTCATAAAACAGGGGCGAGTAATTGTATGCCTTCGTCAAATTTAAATCATTCATTTTTATTTTTTTCTTGCGTTCATCCATATCTTCAATAGAGTTGAATGAACCAAGTTTTCCCAAACCCCATAACCTAGTATTTGTTGGATCATGCAATTGCAACGAAAGAGTTTTTCGACGAAACAAACATTCTCTTTATCTAGACCAAGATAGTTTTCATAGTTTTTGTCAAGTTGGTCACCACAATAGACATTTTCAAAACATTTGTGGTTGGTATAATCTAAACGGTTTTTTAATAATTTTGGTTTCAACTGAAAATTAAATTTTAAAAAATTTCATGTTTTAATTAGCTTTCAAGCAGGTTGTGTACATAATATATGCTTCTGCTTTTTGAATTGTTTTCCATTTCATATCTATTTTTGTACAACTTAGATTGGACGAATACTTTGAACAAGAAAATTTCATTTTTTCCTTTTTACCTGAAGTACAACAACGTCTTGTGCTATATATCTTAATTCTGAAAATTCTAGTTTAATAATTATCAAATTATGTAATTTTTGTGCATATTTTAAATACCCGTATAGATTTTTAGGATTATATGTTTTAAGGCATACAGGGTTTTCATGCGTATAAATTTTATACTTAGGATTTGTTCTTTGTTATTGTTGTCTGTACTCTGAAATAAAATATATAAAATAACTTTTAATCTGTCATTTTTAGCCTGTCTGTATTTCTGTTTTCATTTAGCATTAAAACCAAGTAATTAATATGTTTAGCATATATTTATGCAAGTATAAGTTACAAACCATTAGAAAGAAAACTTTTTCCCACGGTATATCTATCTCTTTAAATTGTTTTTATAACTGGCTATTTGTCTATAAGATATACTGAAATATTTGATTATGCCTTGGATCAACTTTTTTCATGCATGCAGATTATTCATAAATATATCTATTCAGAATGAGAAATCTGAGACCCATTTCGTTATCCAAGTCCAAACCGCATGGAAAAATATAATATTCGACTTGATTCACTACTTCATGGAATACTGACAATAGATATAGAACTTGCAACTTGGTCTGGTCAAAAAATTTTTTTCTCAAGGTAAATCACAATCAGCATGAACAGAAGAACAAGAATTTGTTCTTTGATAGATCATCAGACTAAAAAAAACTAGTGAAGTGTATAGTGAATAGTGAGTAAAGACGTCATTCTTCTTTACTGTTTTATATTGTTTTTGTAAAAGAAGTAGTAACACTGAACAAGTTTCTATACTGGTACACAGTAAACGTAATCCAGTTTATATTTTTTTAAAATAATTTATGATGATATGCAATGCAAACAATGAGATAATATGCTCATGTCTCAAGTCTCAAGAATGAACGGAGAAGAATTAAAGAAAAATAATAGATAGATACGCAGCATTTAAAGCATTATACCTGTATATTTGTTCCAAAAGCAATTAAGCTTCCAGTCCAGTAGTTCAGTATAGAAATATTACTGTGGTTGGCTTATGGCTTGATATGATTTGCTTGTTGTTTCTCACAAGGTGATGGTCAAAACCTCATTATTATTATAACTTTAACTTGCTAATGTTAACGAAATAATTTTTGTTCTTGTTCTCGTTAATGTTTAAAATTTGTCTGTTTTTATAATATGGAGTCAGATGTGTAGTGACAAAAAATTTTTTTGTTTATCAATCCGGGTTTTTATCAGTATTAGCTTAATAGAGGAAAGTTTTTTGAAATATTTTAGAAAAAGGGAGTTTTAAAATGTGATATTTTTTGTTTGATTTTGATGGGTATGGATTTTTAAGGTCGAAGATGGGAGCGTGTTAGTGGTATTTAAATTGTTTATCTGGTTGTGTCTATTATTAGGTATATTTATATATTACACATTCATAAAATATGTGATTTTTGGTGGATTCAATGTTAAGTGAAAAAAAGCAAGAGATTAATGGATTTAAGTGTAAACTACTACCAGTTTTTGTCTAAAATATGGATAATATCAAAAATCTTGTCTTCTGATGTGCATGATTCCTGTGATAAAAATTTACTACAAAATTGTGAATCAGCTTACATTTTTATCTGGGTTTATATAATGAATAGTAGTTGTGGCTAGACCTGTTGAACAAGAACAAGATTTTGCTTTAAAATAAGTTGTTTTTAGAAGAAAAAAAGGAAATTATAATGAAGTGCTTAAGTTGTAACAAGTATTGGTTGAGAAATAAGTGGTAAAAGCAAATATATATCTTGCGTCTTGACATAATGTGCAAAAATCTAAGATTTAAGCTGTAAAATACAGAAAATGCATGGATATGATGATAATATAACATTTTATAAGTCAGCTTGGATTGGTCAACTATTCACTGGAGACTACCAAAGTTAAAGTTCTTAAACTAACGTGACAATTAGTTATCTGTTAGGTCTGTTATAAGTTTTTCAGGAGTTAAAACACACAAAACCTGGTTTTTCTATAAAAAACATTTTTTATCTTCCGCTCAGGAATTTCCATAAGCTTTTATATTTCATAAACAAAAAAGGACCTAAATAGATTGGGTTTAGGACCTTATTGATGTTATGTGTACCAATAAGGTTTGACGTTTGAAGACGTACAAAAGGACCTACCCAAACGCAAACTGGTAAAAAACAATATCATCTTGTACATCTATCTTTAGTTCACAAGGAACGCAGTAATAATTTGGTGATATCTCACTTATTCATTTAGTCATTTAAAAACTACAAGTATTTAATAAGCTCTATCGACGAGATTCAGATTTTTTAAGTGTAAAAAAATCCCAATGGAATAATGGAGTATCATGATGAAGCGGCAGCGACGGTAAAGTTTGGAGTGACGCCTGTGGCAAAGGTGCTCTTCCATTCTCTTTGTTTCTCAGCGGTACTTTGTATTCATCTGGCTTCAGATATTGAAGGAATGGCAGTTTCTCAGAAATCAGAATCGACAGCGTCAAATAAACCGATGATCTATATTGACATACCAAGGTAAGAACATTTTATTAATTATAATTATGAATCATAATATTTAATTGATAATATTTATCGTCATTTTTGTACATATTTTTCTAGATGGGAGAATAGAACAGCTTACCCCAGATTTCTCATTTATAGAGATCATTTTCGAAGACGCCTGGAAAATAGGGATACAAGCAGCAATGAGGCCCCAAAAGTTTCGTCGTATTCAAAATTAATAAATGCCAGTCATTCTTCCAGTTCTGATGTTAATGACAGTGCCATAATTAATCTTCCTGCTGAGGAGAAGGAGAAACACTCATTAAAAGGATCATCGGAAGAATCATCATTGGAACAGCTTCTTGCAGAACAAAGAAGTAATGGAGTGATACCAGTTCCTCCAAATGACCCCGCCCCCTCTTCTAATGTCAACAGTTTTACAGACGATGACACTTCAACAGAACATGATAAAGAAATCATTAACTTTCCAAAAGACAAAACGAATCCTTGTAACCGTCTGCAAATCAATCCGGAAGATGAAAATAATTCCACAAAACCAGAAGCGACTTCAGTTGAAGATGTCGGTTCCTTCGAAATTGGAAATCGACAAAATTTTCCAGGGGGAAATGATAACCAAAAGGAAGTAGAGATTGAGGATGAGATGTCAGTAGAATTAATTAAAGATGTTGTACCAACAGTTCAGTTAACTATGAAAATTATTCAACAAAGTCAGTGGGACGATGAGAATGTTGTGTTTTCACCGTTGAGTATTGCAAATGTTTTGTCCATTTTATTGTTGGGGGCGGAAGGCGACACTTTTAAGGAGTTATCATTGCAATTAGGAAAGGATCGGTACTTGGCTTCAAATAATTCTTCTTCCTGGAGCGTCCATCGCTATCATGAGGCGTTCCAACGCTTGCTCAAGTACTTGAAACACTTTTCCGGAGATGGCGTCACATTAAACTCGGCTTCAGAAATATTTCTGAGTAAACACTTCCCAATTAACGATGACTTTAAACGCCAAGTTTTCAGTTATTATGACGCTCCGTTGGAACAATTCAATTTTGGAAAGGATGGCTCCAATTTTGTAGAAAAGCTAAATAAATGGGTCCGAGAAAAAACGGAAAATCAAATTCAACGAATTTTGGAAGAAGCGCCATCCCCGGATACAACAATGGGGATTATCAATGCAATTTACTTTAAAGGACCTTGGGACACCCCGTTCAGTGAAAAGTTGACAAGATGGAGGGACTTCCATGTCCAGCCCAAGGAGAAAATTAAGGCGCAAATGATGATTAATATTTTGAAAATTCCGTTTATCGATAGAGATAATTATCGGATGACTGCAGTACCTTACAAAGGGAATAATACAGCGTTATTCTTAATTTTGCCGAAAGGAAATAATGGACTTAGTGACCTTAAGGTAACCTTTCCAAAAAGGAAGCAATAATTGTAATTAAAATTTTGAACTTACCTTAACATTAAACTTAAATGCTGTATGTTATCCACAGAATGTTGAGAGAACTTTAACGAGACAAGAACTTAATGAAAGTTTAGCTTTAATGGAGGAAACGAAGGTGGCGTTGACCTTACCAAAATTAAAGTTTTCGTCGGACGGGGAAATGGTCAGAATCCTGGAAAATATGGGATTATCTTCGGTGTTTAATGGGAAGGCTAACTTTTCTGGGATTTCTCCAGATGCTGAAGGTAATAAAATATTTAAATGTTGTACTTTAATTGTGTAAAAATAACTAATTAACTGTTAACTTCCGGTTTGTTATTTAAAGGTTTATTCGTTAACAAACTACTACACCGAGCTGTTGTGGAAATCAACGAGAAAGGAACAGAGGCGTCTGCAGTGACCTTAGGCACAATTGACCGAATCCTGGACGAAGCGCCCATTCCATTTGGCTGTGATAAGCCCTTCCTATTTTTTATTTCGAATGTCGAAGCAGATACTATTCTGTTTTGGGGGAGGGTAGTCAGACCAGAAGCGGGAAAGATTTCATGAAAAAAAAATATGCAAATTAGTTTAAATTTTTATTGAAAAAAAAATGCATTGATAATTTAAATATAAAGAATAAATAAATCAAACTGACTGTTTCAAATTTATATAAAAAAGGAAAATTTGCATAAATTTATTCGCGTATTTTTACTTTTTTACATTTTTCGTTTTTCTGCGAAAAAAATGCAAAAAAAAAAAGTTTTCTCATTTTCATGTGCACTCACTTCTTCTCCTGGCATCTCTCGTTCTGCCTATTATTCAGGTGCTCTCATTTTGCCCCAGAATCAGCGCCTTGTATATTTACATGCATTTGATGCATTGCTTGTAAAGGAACGCACAGCAGAGAGCAGAGGACAACAAGCAGCATAACAAACAGATATCATCTGATTGTGATTGCACCTGCCTGTCTTTGCGGCTCTCACTCGGCTCGTTTGTGAGTGTGAAAGTTAAAGATAATTATTGAGATTTTGCTGAATTTAATTGTTCAATTGTTAATTGCGCTATTTGGGTGAGCAGTTTAAATGGATTTGCATGTTTAATTGATTTCTGTATTCTGTGTATCAATTGATTGTTGTGCTTGTTGTTGTGGTTGGTGGTGCACATTATTATAAGACTGTTAGTTGTTTACGTGTTAATTATAACGTTGCCGTTACAATTTTTAGCCGTTAAAACTACTGGAACTGGTGGGCTGGCTGGTGACTGGATTGTGGATTCTTTTTACAATTCAACTGGAGAGAGTGAGTGGCTAATTGCTCGGTATTGCTTTATTAATTGTTTATAAGATTGAACGGTAATTTTAAATTTATTTTTGGATTTAATTTAATTTAATCATTGAATAAATATCATGCAGACAAAGGCAAGTTAACAGCAATAAATAGGAAGACACATTGCATTGATTTAATTGATCTTCAGTCAATAGAAGGATAGTTAAGATACTAACAAAACAAACACCAAAATACACACTACATCTATTGTTATGTTAAAACTGATTAAGTCAAAAGTTAATTGTGAATATAGTGAATGCACACTATTGATAATGCATTGGAGGGCTAAGTTAGTAATTATTGTTAGTTAGCATTGATTTTGATTTTTTGTCGTTTTGTTTTGTGACTTTGTGACATTTCTAAGTTGTGAAGATGGTGAAGGATGATTTATGGCTTTATTTACACGCAAAATATAGGGAATTTTATGATCCTATTTAATATTTAATACTATACATCCATCTGATACCTTTACATGTTTTTGTTTTTATTGCAGTAAAGAACGTGAGTGAAGAGGGAAAGGGAAGGAAGACCATCGTAAATAGAAACTGGTGAATGCCAAAGAACAATGAACAATGGAATATCTTGTGAAATACATTTTTCGTGGATAATACAATGGTTCTATTCTTAAAAGGATTAGTTAAAAAGGGAAACGACATGACAAGGATTGAGTTTTCTTAAATGGTAAGTTGTACACACTCAAAATATTAAATTTCATAATTTTCGTTGGTGTGTAAATACCATATTAAAATAAAATTTAACTTAACATTTTACAGATAATTATCTAAATCTTGGAGGAAGGCATCACCATTCACCATGCTCAGGTGTGGGTACTGCGAAAAGCTGTGTGACAGCTACGAAGACTGGTTGTCACATCTGGTTAGTGACGAACATCAAGCAAATCTTGGTGTCAGTGATGTGTTTACAAAGCACAATAAGGACCTTGATCGGAATGAAAGAAGCATTCTGATGTACCATATGAACCCCAAGACTCGTCCAATTGAAGTGGTTTCATATTATGCGGCCACGGAGCCGTTAAGTTTTGTGACGGATGTTTATATGCATATGTTCCCTCATATTAATGAGAAATTTTATTTGATTGTCTTTGACCAAAAGTAAGGGAAATTTAATTTTTTATATGAAAAAAGATTGAAGCTTTCAGGAATAATTTGTTAACTAAATGCGATTTTGATTGTTTTTTTATAGGAAATTCGCTTCCCGTGTGGCCACCCTTCATGAAAAACTTGGCGATCAAAAGGTGATCACGTCTATGGTCAGTTGTCGGAAGAAAAGTGATTTGACAGAAGATGAATGTAAGGAATTTAATTGAATTTAAATCAAATTAAATATTTATTATTTTTAAATTATGGAATTAGACGTTGAATGCAAATTTCATGAATGAATTGTCATTTTTCGTTGTTTTTTAGGGAACTCTAAACTAGAGCAGTCCTTCTTCTTCAGACGCCATCAAAGTCTTAAAAGGAAACTTATCGAAATGAATTGGGATCAGCAGGTGGAGGGTCTTGTGAAATTGATCTCTTTGGACCAGAAAGGATATGAACAAAGGGAGGCTGTGATCGATGAGTTGGAGGCGCTGATTCGGGAGGTATATTTGGAGGCAACTGTGAAACCTTTTGGGTCATGTACCACATGGCTGGCTGATGTGAATGCGGATTTGGACGTATATGTGGATGCATTAGGTAAATTATCTTTTAAATGAATAAATATGAAAATATTTTAAAACTTAAACAGTTATTATCAATAGCATATTTTACTGTTTTCTTTTGACAGGTGACAGAGGAAGAGGCGACCTTGATAAAGAAACTAAGCTGGAAATGATGAACAAAGTTGCAAAAGTTCTTCGGGACAAATACGATGGAAAGAATGTTTGCCATATCAAGACCGCAAGGGTCCCCATCATCAAACTGAGTCATCCCAGTGGACAGAAAATTGACATTTCCTTCGAAAACTGTCTCTCTATTCAGAACTCAAAAATGATAAGACTGATGGCGCAACTAGACTACAGGCTGCGCCGACTTTTGATATTTCTCCGATACTGGGCTCGATTTCACAACTTGATTGGACCTCAATCTGTAAAAAGCTACGCACTCATCATGATGGCCTTCGTGTATCTTCGTCGCGAAAAGATTCTCCCTTCAGTTCATGAACTCCAGCATATCGAAGGCGTGAATGAGTTCACAGTTTGCAATTGGAACGCCGCATATTGCCCTAGTCGTGAATTAACTTATAGACACCTGACATGGTTAAAAGGATCTCGGGATCCGCCCTCAAGTGAAGGTCATGGCCATGAAGTGCTCAAGCTCGCCTATGGATTTTTCAAGGAATATTCCAGCTTTGATTTTGACACACAAGTCATCTGCCCTTTAACTGGGTCGTTTTTGCCCAAAGCCGCATTCGAAAGCCAATTTGGAAAGGATCTCCCAAGTGAAATGCAACTTCTCAAAGCAAACTTGGCCACCAGCCAGTGCACACCGTTTAAAGCTGATAAGCCGTTATGCGTTCAAGATCCATTTGCGCTGAATGTGAACGTGACCTCAAGCTGTACAAATCAGGATACCGTGATCCAACTCAAGGCGGCTTGTGCAATGGCTGCGGATGCTTTGAAGCCTTTTATCACGACCTATGGCTTGGCAGGGACTGAAAGCATTTTGGAACTGTGCTGCCAGCCAATCACGGAAGTTAAATTGGTGGAAGCCATCTTGGGAAGGAGTATTGACATGAATAATTTAGATCATTTGCCATATGTTAAGATGGAAGCTACTTCGTCGACCCATGAGGATGATTGGGAAACGGGGAACAATAATCAAAATGCGGATCAAATCGCTAAAGCTATTATAAGGGAACGGGAAGGGACTAGGTATCGGGAGGATTATTCGGATAGGAATAACAGCAAATATGATACGGATAGTCGGAGGCGTGACAGGGAACGGGAGGATGATGGGCGGCCGTTAAGGATCATTAGGACCAGTATGTATGATGACGACAGGGACAAGGATCGGGATCGGAGGTCTTCAGATAACTTCAGTCAGGGTCAGGATCGATATCCTCGCTTTTATGATGGACTTGGAGTTGGGGAGTCATCTTCTATTGGTGGAGAAAGTAGTTGTCGGGGGAATATTGAGAGCGAAGAAGAGGTGAAAAGGAGATCTCTGAAGAGTGCTGTGGTGGTACCTGGAGGAAAGGGGAGCGTTAAATCTGAGGCTACTTCATCATTGTCGCCGTCTTCTTCGTCGACGTTGACATTTGCTAAAGAAAAGAGCAAAACTGATAAGAAGAAAAGTAATGGGGAGGGTTCCTCCTCACGAGAGAAATGCAAGGCTGGAAAAAGTGGGAAAAGTGACAAGGAAAGTGAGAAATCCTCCAATTGTTCAAGTAAGTCCAGTAAAAGTGCGAGTGACATTTGCCAAAAAGGCAAAGACTTTAAAGAAATTCAGTTTGTTATTGACAATAAGACGACCCCGTCGAATGAAATGACGAAGACTCAGAGTGCTAGTATTAGTTCTACTCCCGTCAGTTATAACCAGATTGTTAAATTCGTTGTTCCAAAGATAAAGGTGGAACCCGTCGTCAGGTTCGTTCCAACGGAAACGCCGCCTCCAAACACTTTTCTACCACCGCCGCCGCCACCTCCACCTCCAGTGGTTCCAATTAAAAAGGAACCAATTGTAAATTATGAATATGAAGAGGGGGAAGAGGAGGTGGAAGAAGAAGGAGAATATGAAGATGATGTCGACGAGTTAGAAGAAGCCAATGAATTACTACAAAATTTGCATCAAATGAATCAAATCGCGCCACCAGAAGAAACCTTTGTCCGTTTTGACAATACCGGAAGTAGCTACGGTTATGACAGAGCAGTTCAAGTTCAAGGTCAACCTGTTCAAAATCAGATGACGAGGATCACAAGAACAATAGAACATTATGTACCTCCACAGGCCCGTGGTTCTGTTGTAGGTCAGCGTCAGCCTCCCATGTCAAGGAATATTCCTGGACAGTCAAAAACTCAGGCGCCAGTGACGCCGCCGCCACCACCTCCACAGAAACCTAATTTGCTCCTTTTCCCAGCATTTTGTTTATTTATGAACGACACCTACCAACAAGGATTCATGAATATTCTCCAAAACTTAAATGTACCAGAAAATGTGAAGGCGTTGAAAATGCGGGTTTTATGGATCAATGCAATTAGCGACTTTTTTGCAGACGCCAACTTTTGGACCAAGTTTAGTCCCTTGTTTCCGGAATCTTCTTTCCAAGTTAAGAAAATAGAAGAAGTCGGCGCCGTTTTTGAAAGGGCGGCGAGAGGTAGGGACGATTTTCTCCAGAGGGAGGCTCAACACTATGCTTTAATTAATCAAAATCGAAAACGGGGGATTGACGCCAGTTCCACTGGAAATAATTTTCCTCAACCAAAAATATTAAAGGCGGATCCATCGTGTCAACCAATCAACCCGTTTGATTACCAACAAATGGCGGAGGTTATGGCGAGATTGGGAAGAATACCTCCAAATACAAGAAAGCCAAATGCCGTTGTATACTTTTTTGCTTGTCGACCAGAAATTATCGAGTTTTTGGGGAGTCGTTGGGAAAAGTTGTATCCATCTTTAAATCCGAGCCAGTCACCGTTAGAAGTATTTGGCAAGTTGTGCCAAAATATTAGGTCGACATGTCCGATTCCGGTGATACCCAACTCGCCCAGTGAAATGATTATTCCGGTGAAAATGCTGGTGGCGATTGACACTTATGGGGAGACGCCAGGATTGTATTTTGGGTTCGAGACCGGGATAACTCAGGATGATCCTAATTGGCAAGTGCAACAGGATCTTAATGATCGGTTTACGAGGATTTTAAAGGATTTGATACCTGCTTATGTCAATCATCGGCTTTTGAAGTATTTTAAATCGAAATGACAGGCAACCAGTCTGGGAGAGTATAATGATGACAATGACGAGGAAGATTATTCTCATTTAAACTAAAATTAAATGCTTTTTATAATGCTGTTTGTTTTTTAGTCAGGTAAAAAATGTAATT
>JAQFYG010004631.1:0-10814 GCA_034694325.1 Entomobrya corticalis | reverse complement strand
ACGTAGATGTAAAGAAAACGATAAATTTTGCATGACAATAGAAAAAGCTTTTACATTATTTTTCTGAATTTGCATAAAATTGAAAAAAAGTATTATCATTGTTCCCTATTAATAAAAAAAAAGTGTTTCACATATTGTAAATAATCTCGGTAATCTTGTGAGAAATAAAAAAACTAGAAAGAAATTTGTCGTTTCTGACGATGTAAGTAAAGTTAATCTGATTTATCTGTGTATGGGCTTAAGAGGCAAACCGTTATTTTTTATTTTTGTAAATTGCAAGGATGGATTTTTAGAAAATTCTTTCTTTTGAAAACAAATTGAAGTCTATTGTGTAGCTGTTTTGACATAGAATCTGGAATCAAAATAACATGAGTACTTTGCATATTTATAGTGCCATGGCTACACTGTGGATAAAGAATAAAAGCAATTACAGCGCAAAACAGTTACAATGTGTTTATTGGCATATTGTTTGGCAGATGTTTTTCTGAAGCAATTTTTTATCAAGAAAACCAAGCACTAAAAATCTGTCTGTAACTTAGTTAGTTAGCATCCGATTCATTTTGCTAAAGGACAGTTCATTAAACGAAAAAGTACAAATCTACAAATTCACGGTTCACAAAATCATGACGTAACAAAAGAACAGTATTTTGACCACACAAGCGTAACAAAAGTTGCACGTTAAAGTCATAAACCCACAAAAAGCATCATAATATGCGTTAAAATTGCTGAATGTAACAATTTTGGTGTTATGATGAACAAATTTCTAAGTAAAATATTGACGAGAAAGGCAAAGTTTTATAGTAATAATATGTGACGAAATAACCTCAAAAATACATTTTATCTCTCTTATGTAAGCTACTTGTTAAAAAATGCAAATTTATAGTTTTTCAATATAAAAATGTTTGTAAGGAAAAATAGAATATTCTGAACGGCCAAAGGAAATCTTTTACAACGGAAATGCGACAATATACTTCAAGTAAATATTATGCTAACGCACCAAATTAAATGCACAATTAACCGAAATGGAAATTTATTATTTTAAGAGTATCTCATACTTTCCAGCATAAGCAATTTGTTATGTTTAGTTTGATTTAAGCTTCAAAATTATGCGTAGTGCATGTATTTTTATAGCTTTTTCCATAAAATAAGTAGATATTAAAAACCCGTCAAAATTATTTTTTTATCAGAATTTCTACTTTGTGAAAGTATTCTTTTTAAGCGTGGTAGACATACAATTATTGTAATGCACTACCGTCAAATTTTTGTTTTTTCGCTGGAGTTCGACTAATCATAACCGCGTCTCGTATGGTAACGACGGCTCTTATAGTAACTCTCAAGAATTCTCTTTTTATGAGCACCTATCGAATTATAACGGAGATAAATCGACTTTTCAAATTGACGAATCACATCGTGACGCTGAGGAATCACCGTTAACTATCACTACATTCGACTATAGAACTTCAGTATGGAAAAAAAAAGAATTATAATGTAGCTCATTTGTACTATTTTGAATCTAACAAAAACGAGAAACCCTATTTTGTAGCTGATTGTACATCTGATTACCCCATATGGTGGAATTTTAGCGGGATAGTATCTGAAAATGAACTTTTTGGGGTTAAATCAAATTCACACTCACTTCGCTATCAAATACACTTGTTCGCTTTTGCAACTGTTGGTCCAACAAGAGATTCTCAAATATCATTAAAAGTAGCCTGTGCGTTGATAGAAGATCCGATGATACGGTCATGATACGGTTCTTTATTTTCTTACATAACCCCTAGTCTTCATCTTTTATAACTCCAAAGGAGAGTATGGTTCGAGACTCGCAGATAATACCATGTGCGAAAAAAGTTCCATGGTTACCGGTAGAATTACACGTGCAGACAGCTGAGGTAAGGAAACAAATATTACCAAATGACTAGAAAAATATTATTTTTGATCTAATTTATCTGATCATTAATTTTGGCAAATTTAGGGTAATAAAAAACTAACTGAATCTCAGGATATCGCTTATTATCCAACAGAGGGTTTCAGATCGAAGCACGTATTTAAGGAGTATACACTTGTAGTCAAAGCCAATCTAAAGTTACTGTAAACGCCATTACCATAATCCTTGACGCTTATGAAGCCTCTCCCAAGTTTAATGTTGTCCGAGCTAAACACGGAATGGAAATAAAATTAGAATGTTGGTCTCCAACCGGAAATGCAGTAAATATAATTGCGACAGAAAATGGATTTACCAAAGTCCCTTCTATGACCAATGCCAACCACTCACTCGTAAGAATACTAAGCTTGTATTCAGAAAATAGATATCAGCGTGTCACAACCATGTCTTTGAATTATTCAAAGTTATCTGGTGAAGCTCGCTGCATTGCTGGTTCGTCAAGTGGACCACAAAAATATATAACAGTAAAAACATGGTCATGAGTTTCGATTTGAACCTGAAATTGCACTAAATATTAAATCAGGGCGGGTATCTTGTGGATCTATGGGCGAAAATTTTACTTTGCAAATTAATAGCTGTGAAAACAAATTGCTATGCGGTTATATGTCTTGCTTTCTGCAAAATACTGCTCAATGTGGAACGCAAAATTATAACTCAATTGAAATGAAAAACAAAAAGGACAATAAATATAACAGTTTGTCTATTCTTGGTTACCCTAATGGAATCCTAAAATGCACAGTAGATGAGTTGGAGAAACGTGTAGAATATTTTGAATCCTTAACATCTTATAGATGTAATTTTATTGTTTATGAAACATTGATTAAATTAATTTTTCATTTTACCGATGTTTATAGAATTTTGATTTACATGATTTAGATACGAATTGGAGAGACACCCCCAAGCATGAACTAATTATAGTAGACAGTGTCCCACCTGTTCTGTATACTAATCAAACAAATCATTTTATGTGTCGGGCGGTCGAGTTCAATTTTGTCAGCGACATCCAAGTGAAAATCATGTATAAAAACGGGTCCAACATACTTGGGAATAAATACAACAATTGGAAGGAAATCTTCAATCCGAGGAAATAATACTACAAACAGGTAGAGATATCATTGCCATTAGATGCTGTTGGTGTACAATGCGTTGCTAGATTTTGGGATTTGAATGAAACAATGCCGTTTTCTAGATTTTTAAGATGAGAGGTAAATAAATATTTTTTGTTTTAATTTTAAAATTATGTTTGCCGGTAACTAAGTAAATTTTATCCAAATATAAAGAGAAACTATGGTATGTACTTTGACAAATTTATTACTGGAGTTGTAAGCAACGGTACCATTTGCGTTGGCCAGAAACGTCAACGGCGAACTTGCAATGCAAAGGGCGAGCCTTGTCCTACCTACTCGTGGTATTTTAACAAAAGTTTGGTCCAAGATATTCTCTCAGAGGTAAAGACATCATTTGGGTCTAATGGAGAAAGCCGATTAGAATTTCCTAAAGTAGGTAAAAATGATTCGGAAATCTACCGTGGCGTGTACCGTTGTGTTGCTTCAAATTCCGTTGGAAGTGCTGAACATTCATTCTACGTAAACGTGAAAGGTCAATAGTCATTGCACAGTAAATATTAATCATAGTATTTTGTTCTGAAATAAGTAATGCATAATAACCACAAAAAATGTTTTTCAGAAAATTCAAAAGAAGACAATCTAGTGGCTTACATGACAATTACGTTAATTGCGGCCTCGCTATTCCTACTGCTCATAATAGCTTCACTCGTGGTTTGGATAAGATATTAATTGACGAATAAGCGGTTACGAAATTTGACAGAACATGAAGTCAACGAGTTTTTTCACGGAAGACCAGACGTCTATGCTAGTGGAAAACCAGTCTCTGTTGATAATACAGATATTTTGCCATACAACAAGGATTTTGAGATTCCATCAAGTGACTTGGAATTCGGTGAATAAAATTGATAACACTATCCTTTTTCAAAAATACTAACATATATCTTAATACTAGAAATGAAAAAAATTCTTTCTAATTATTCTAGAGCTTTCAGAATCAACCTTGCTCGGCTCTGGTGAGTTTGGTTATGTGCTAAGAGGAAAATTAATTTCAAGAAATAAGGAAGTCGCTTTAAAAATTCCAAAGTCATGCGCAAATGTAACAATGTTCAAATCTCTACTTTCTGAAGTAAAAATAATGATGTTTATTGGAAATCATGAAAATGTTCCGAGTATGATCGGAGTATGCACCGAGAACATCAAAACTCGTAAGATTTTTTTTTCAAAATGATACAGTAATAACATGCAGAATAAAAAAATGTCTTAAAATAAAATCGTGTTATTTTTAGGTACTATATACATCGCTGCTGATTTATGTGAACTTGGCAGTCTTTCTATATATTTAAGAAAATCAAAAACATCGTTTGTTAATCTAATTAATTCCAAACTAGAAATCGATTTGAATTTGCCTTGTAATGACGCAAAAGCGGAAAATGTAATATCAATTTTAGAGCTGATAAATTTTGCCTCTCAGATTACCAATAGAATGGAGTTTTTATCTTCAAAACCGGTTCAATACTGTAAATACATTTTACTCAAATTTTCTAAAATTATAATTTTTAAAATTTGAATGCCGATGTATAGGTTGTTCATGCTGACTTGGCGAAAAAGAAATGTTCTTCTTACACTGAATTGTTTTTGAAGATTTAGAACTTTGGATTGAGCAGAAAACTTTACGAAAGCATAAATTGCGTGAAAACGACCAAGGTTAATATCGTTAGAGACAGTTCTTTATAAATGTTTTATAACTGCCAGGCTGTACATATTTTAGTAAAATAATAAATATGTCTGTAAAGGCCCCCTTGCTTTGGCGTTGGATGGCTATTGAGTCTCTTAAAACACTAACGTTTTCGACCAGTTCTGATGTTTGGGCCTACGGTATTACTCTGTATAAAATATTTACTTTAGGTGATGCTCCATATGCGAATGAGACATGGAGTAATGAGTTTGTTACCAAGTTGGAAAATGCACTTAGAATGGAGCGACCGCAATTTTGTACACCCGAAATGTAGGTCATTTTCTAATCTCACAGTTTGATAATTTATAAACCCCCCATTAAATATTAAATTCCCAATATTTGCTTCCTTACTTTTAAAAATATTTTAAAGATTTTCAAATATGATGGCATGTTGGGAGAACAATCCAAAGATGCGACCCAGTTTTAGAGATCTTCGAGCATCTTGGACAGCATTCACAGCAAAACTGCAGTTGGGGTTAATGATATGTGTCACGCAGAGGATATGAAACCACGTTATGAAATGAAAGTCTAGGAAGTCATAAATCGTGTGGTCAATCCGCCAGCATACGATGATGCATGAAAAATTCATGGTGTTTCATATTTTGCCTGGAAAACATCAAGAAATTATATTTCATATTTTCTAAGCACAATTTGTAGGTTATGAAATGTTTAAGTATGAAAGTATTGGGTCAGGTCAATTTAGTTTCAAGATTTATCACTTTTTTTATTCTTATGTCCCATTTGATGAAATATGTGTCCAGTTTTTCGCAAACCCAATGTCACGTTTTGATAACGAAATTTAAATAACTTGATATGAAACATTAGTTCTAAAAATCGTTGCATAGCCGATACATTTTATGTTGTGGACTGTTAAAAAAATATTAAAAACATTACTAAGTTATTGTTAATAAGCAAGATTAATTTTAACGCGTTATTTCCAAGACGCGTATAATTTAAAAATAAATTTATAATTGAAATCTGTTCGTGCAAACAGTCATGCTTTGTTTGTGGTTCTGCTTTTATAGTAAACTTTTGCTATACTTTTGGAGAAGGCATTTATATAAAATCTTGCAATTACCATAGTTTGAAGAGGAATAAAAACGGGTTTCGATGATATTAATGCTTGAAGTTGACAAGATGATTAAAATGGAAATGGATTGCATAATGCATTTTGGAATTAGGACACGCAAATATATCATCATCATCCTATGAGCATACTGAGAACGTGAAAATACTCTTCTCCGGCTACACGTCAAAAACACATCATGCATTCTAATATCTACGAAAAACGACGAGCGGGAAAAGGATTGTTTTGATAGTAAAAATGCATTAAATTGAAATCGTAGCTAATCTACATTGTTGTTTAAATTGCGTCGAATCCAAATATCTTACCAGATTTATGATTCAGCGTCTACATTTTGTCTGATGTTTGGGTAAAGTTGATGTGAAAATAACACGTAACTTAATACGAAAATGAATGTCAGCTTCACCCAAACATCAGACAAAATGAATCATAAATCTGGTAAAATATTTGGATTTTACGCAATTTAACAACAATGTAGATTAGCTAAAATTTCAATTTGCTGTATTTTTACTTTCAAACCAATCCTTTTCCCACGCGTCGTTTTTCGTAGATGTAAGAATGCATGTAATTTTGTCGTGTAGCGGGAGAGTGGTTTTCGTGTTCTCAGTATGCTTATGAGACGTGACAAATATTATGTTCTCGTTAAAAGACAAAAAATAACATTTTACGTTCAACGAAAGAAAATAGTTTCAAATAAATAAGCTCTCAGGGCGTAAAGAATAGATATTGGGCGAGGTAAAACTTGGAAAGACAGTTACTATTTAGTGTAAAACGCCTGGAGGAAATGACGTCACCCGGCACAGAAAATATAATTTTCAAGACTTTATTTTATTATCGGCGTTCGATCATACTGCAAGAAGATCATCGATCAAGAAGCTGCAGCAATGTTGGCAATATTGATAATCGAAAGATTTTTAGAAAAGATAATAAATCGGAACATGTGTCATTGAGTACTATAGTACTAAATAATAAATCAGAGATGTGCTAGTTGTACACATACGGTTACTTGAAGCGATTTGCTTTGTTATTTTTGCTTAAAAATTATAATCTATGCTTTGAAAATCAATCCACGCTAAAACGGTTAAATAAAAAGGAAAGATTTAGCAAATGTCTAGTGACATCGGGATTTTTTAATTTTTCTAAAATAAAAACGGAAAGATGTATTATGATTCTCTTCAATAATTGTGTTTGCACAATTGATAAAAGTAGACCCGTGCACGAGCAGTTGTTATTGCTATAAATTTATTTAAAAAATGCGACAACTTTTTGTTGCATCAGTACATCAATCATTTAATCAAACGTCAATGCCTCCCTCTTGACTTGACTTATCTTGACATTTTAATTGGTCATGATAGCGGTGCTCTACATTTTGTACCGTTTTTAATTAGAACTTTGTTGTGATCACTTTTCAGAAGTGCTTTGTTATTTGTTTTGTATAGTCTACATAATTTTCCGCGAAATTAAAATTGCATTTTTATAAGTTATGTCATACAAAGTACAGCGTACATAATCTGACTGTTCATATTGATTGATGTATAACATTGGTGACATGATTTGTAACGTTGAAAATTCAGAATTTGGCAACTCTGAATGAATGAAAACAGTATAAGCGGGTAAAAAGTTGATTTAGTTGAAAGTTGAAGTTAAAAATTGATTACAAGTTTCCATGAAATACAAAAGTTATCTAAACATGCGCTACCTTGCAAAACATTTAATTTTTAACAACAAGTTTTTGAACATGCTTATGAATGAAATTGGTTCGTCATTTGGTTGATTTGAATTATGAATGAATTGGGTTTACCCAAATATTAATAGAAACACCACAATCATCAAAGTCCAATAGGTGAAGCACAATACTCTAAATTTTACAAATCAGATTTGTTTAAAACATTTCAAGTATGATCATTGTATAAACCAGTTACAATAAAAATTTAGTATAAATACGGAATATTGCTGCAATTCGGTTATCAATACAATAACCACCATTCTCTGAAATACAACATTTTCAACTAAAATGGTCAAATCCTCGATTCTTGTCTTGAGCACGGTTTGCGTTGTACTCGGTAAGAATTTTCCTTCTAAAATTTCAAAATAAGTAAAGATAATAGCAAGGTTCATTTATCAGTATTATTTTATTTTTTAGCAATCGTGATCATCCAAACAATGGCACAATGTCCAGAATACGTTGTTCCTTGCGGCAATGAAGCCATTTGCACACCGAATAATCTTTGTCCGGGCGTCTGTGGTTGGGGTTCTAAATGGGGTGGATTTTGTAGTATTTTAAATATGCGCTGCACGTGCTACTGTTGTGACTAAATAATAATTATTGAGTAACAATTAACGACACTATATTTGAATCTTCAGTGTAATTTCATTCGAATACAGATCATTTTTGAAAACAAACTTCAAAACAATCAGAACATGAAAGTTAAAAATTATTCCTTGTAAAGACTAAACACGTAATATGCCATAACACATAATAATATAGATTTTTTAGAAATACGCACTAACATATATTCTATTGTTTAACACAATTAAAAGACTTTATTCAATAAAAATAGGACTAATTAATAAGACTTTTTGATGCATATCAATATAATAATTTATTATAATGATGGATTTTTACTTTTATATAATATGAAATTTCACACTATTTCTTTCCGCAATTCTCTTACAATTTCTCATTTATGAAATTCCTACACAAACTCGAAAGGAATTTTAGCGTTTTAAATTGAATTTCAGTAGAAATGATTTCAAATTGGCTTGGAACTGTCATAATAAGTTTATTAAGTTTATTAATTCAGGAGAATATCCTAAATATTGTAATGTAATATTTTAATTTTTTGAGAATAAACCCGCATTATGACTTGACATAATATATTCCCCTAGAAGTTAATTCCTGGATACTAAGATAAAAATTAAGCCAAATTAAATTCATAAATTGCTCAAAACTAATATTTATTACAAAGATGAGACTTCATCGTAGTTATTCGATTAGTTTGTTTGTCTGTCCGTCCGGCCTTCCGTCCGTCCGTTCGCGCTCTAACTCTTCAACTTTTTGACCTACCATCTTCAAACTTCGTATATAGACTCGTTACGTTATAAGCTTCATCGCTAGTGATTATCACCGTTCTGGGTCAACCACTTCGGAAACGACAGGTCAGACATGATCACATGTTGACTTATGGGCAAAAATTTTTATTGCATATTTCGATATAGTTTTGAATATTCATCAACTTTTGTTAAAGCGCCTTGAGTAAAATCGTAATCTATTATCGGAATGGGTCCAAAAGCGTCATAAACGTTTTTACCATTCACGAGATTCGTTTCCTTTGGGGTTACAAGATATTTTTCTTTTCTAATTACGAGATTCGTGTTTTCGTAATTACGAGATTCCTTTCTATCGTAACTACGAGATTCGTTTTTATTTGTTATTTATTACGGCACTCATCATCGTTACTCTCCCGTGACTTAATCATGGCTTGTTATGTTTTATATGATATTGTCGCAATAGTTTGACAGTTTTATTGCACCATGCTGAGAAAATACATAAATAAAATGAATACAATATATTGATGACACTTGCAAAACAATTTAATTAAAACTGCTTGACATCCTTCTAAATAAGCTATTAGATTTAAGATCAATAAAATCAACTAATACGCGGCCACATAGAATACCAGGAAGAAATAAAAAAACAAAAATGTTTTATGAAACTACTACCTATGTTCATTTCCAAATAAGTTAATTAAATTGAACATAACTAGTTATCTCAAAATCTTTAAAGTTTAATTAAACTTTCAATCGTTTAAATCTAGAGCCAAAGTAACAAATAAAATTTTTTGTAGAAAGCAAAGCAATAAGTGAAAATTACGAAACGTTCGAGGCTTCAAAAAAGGCAGCGTAAATACAATTTCAGACAATATCTAACATTTCAATCTTACTGTAATGAAAATAATAAAATAATATGCTTTCTTTCAAATCAATGCTTGATACAGGCAGCCTTGTCCCATGACTATTATATTGCGGCAGAAAACTGACATATTTAATCAACAAACACGTGAAAACTAACATATTTCTTAATTTTTCAGTAAAATCCAAAATCATTTTGACAGTCACTGATAACTTAACACAAGCAACTCTTTTTTAATTTGTTCATTACATTTAGTCTCTAAATAGACTAACAAACCTGAACTTGAAAGTCTGCACAAAACTATAGCTAATAAATAAAAAACCATGGAGTTTGTTAAAGTAAAAACTTTAATAAATACACAAATCAGGTTGCTAAAATTAATGCCTGGTGCCGTGTCTATATTTTCAACTGCAAAATCTTCATTGATATTCATTGAAGTCAACAGAAACATTTGGTCCCAAACGGTGTTGCATTTAACCCAATATATTCACGTAACAATAAGACTTCTTCAAGCTGTTTTCTTCTTTCAAGCAATTCAATCCGGGCGAATGCTGAAAACTGGAGACAATATGATTGCGCTAACGTACTGGGCCCTAATATCAAGCTGTTGGTACATTGCATTCAAATTTGTCGAAGTGAAACAAGATGAATTTGTGCATTTTCTAAATTCCCTTTTTCAATTCGACATTGTCCAGAAAAGTGCTCCAATTAAATTTTTGATGCTCAATGTGCCAATAGAATCTGCCGTGTTGCCTATAATCTATTCGCTATTGGCCATATTCACTAATGTTGACCCAATTTCTGCACACTTTTCTAACAAACTAAAAACCTCTTGGCCTGCATTTGCGTTAAGTTTAAGAATAGTTATGATTGTATTTGAGATTTGGGATTTTGTAGCTGGTGCTGCTTTAGCAAGCTTTGTTTTATATAACGGAATGTTTTCTTCATACATAGCAATATATGAACTGATAAAACAACTTCATTCAGATATTCAAAATTTTAAAACGTGGACATGTAGAAATTTAAACTCTAAGACATTCAATAGTTGGTTACAATCTTATCGCCGTCTT
>JAQFYG010004630.1:0-10814 GCA_034694325.1 Entomobrya corticalis | reverse complement strand
AGTAATTTTATATTGCCAACTGACTGAGATGACGTGGTAATGTAAAATCTCAACTAAAAGTACGGATATTTTACGTGACTTTTGAAAAATTAATAACTTGCAAATAACTCATGTGATATACCACAGCCGATTAACGCTAATAATACGGTTTAAGTTTAGTTCATCTTTGACTTTATGTTCTTCTTCAAAAACAATTAAAGATCAATCCGGAAGGTAATGACATGAAAATATTTGTTTTCTTGGGTATTTTTGACTAAACTTATCCAATTATGTACATAATGTTCTCCTATCGGTAGCTCTAAAACAATTTTGGCAATGTTTTGAACTTATACGTGTACTTAAGTCTTAATTGCTGCTATAATCTTGAGTGCATTCATATAACCTTTGGAAAAAGAACAAAGGTTATTGTTAAGTTCTTGTGGTCATATCACGAGTGTTATTGGTCAGGAAAAACCTTGAAAGATTCTGCTTTTTTTGGTTCATAAACTGTCTATACTCCAGCTACGGCTGGTTAGCTCCAACAAAAAGAACAATCATCTTCCAAAAATTACTTTTTTATTTTGTTGTCTTTGTAGCATGATGGAATTCGCAAAAACCACAAACAGGTTTACCTTCTTTCTTTCAATCTTTTTCATCTGACAAAAATTGGGATGCTGATGCTGCAAATCACCAAACGTATTTAATGATGACGGTAGCATCATCTTTTTTCCTAAATTTTATATGTCTGCTTGCTTACATGCGATGCCAATTTCTTGAGAGGTGCGTCGTACTCACTATCATCTCAGATTTGCAATTGCACCCGCCCATTTTATTTTTCTGGAAAAAAATCAGGTGTATCAGTGCCATCAAATTCTTTTTTTGAAGATCGTTTAAAGATAATGCTGCAGTGAAGCTCATTGCATGCAAAAATTCAAAAGCTCAAATGTCTAGTAGTTAATATAATAATACGATACACATGTAAGATGAGTCGGTACAACGAAACGGTCACATGATTTTTTTCCTTATTTTTTTTATTAGCAATGATTGTTTTTCACGGCAAATGGCACACCAAGAAGTGAGAAGACAGCAAAAGTAAAGGACATCAGTATCACAACTCATCGTAGTCACCAAAACGTCATTAAAAATCCTTTATCTTTGCCTCGAAATAATAATGGGCTTAACCTAATATTTTTTGAACTCATTTTTGTGAATTGGGTTAGTCAATGTAAAATTGGCGTACCACAACAAATGCATACCTAAAAAGAAAATTTTGCAGTTGTATCAGGTTCCTTTCATCAGTAAATGTTTACAAGTATCGCCCTATTGTCGTGTTTGTCTATGTCTCTTCATGTCTTGATCGTCATCACCTTTAATTTTACAAGCCACTGAACACTCAATTTAGTATAAAATATATATATAAATGTAAATACATATGAAAAAAAGTTATGATGATCGAAAACATCCTTTCTGACTCATTCTAATATTGAATATGAGTCCAATATTGTAATAATTTTCAATGTAGCCTATTACAAACCTTCACATTCACATTGAAAGTTTTGTACGAAAACTGGAATTTAAAAGGAGTCACAATGTCAAGTTCTATAGATATACAGCTTTTGGAGGAGAAGCATATTACATTAATGCTCATGTGATGATGACTATTGGATTATCTGTAATTAATTGCGGGGTCCATTGGCCATCATCAGTTGATATTCAATTCATGCCTTGAACTGTCCTTGCAGGTAAAAGGGAACTTCATGAAATGTCCCGATCTCCTGTCCTATGAATAGGTTAAAGATACAACTAGTTGTTTCATGATCTAAAATTGACTGATTAACTTTTTAGCGTATTGTTACTATATATAATGTTTACATCTAAAATTTCATAACTATATGTAAACTTGACATTCAAACTGAAAAAATAAAAATAATAAGTTGCAACACTCCCTATATCGTAATCAAAACATACTAGCTAACAACAATAACAAAGCAAAAGTGATCCTCCTGCTCTTGGACACGTACGAACTACTTTACAAGTTACAAGCGTTATATGTGCAAAAATGCTGTTACCCATTCATAGGGATGTCCTTTCCACATGCTTACCTTCCATGCTATTACATATACGTTTTTGAAAAAAGTATCATTTAATATTAATTTTGATTGTTGGTAAAGGTAAAGGGGTCTTCATCAGTTATGCAACCTAGAAGAGTAACAGCATATATAACACATGATGGCGGACGGAGGTTTGATTTGAAGGCTAAATTTTTTTGAAGCTTCTAAATAAAATGTGGTCGTGTATTTTTATTATGTATTGAAGTAACTTACTAACACATTTAGTTAATTTGATGAATACGTTTCCATTCGCCTATCGGGGAAGACCTTTAAGGGCACATGCATTATCATAATGCTCAATATAGTTAACAGGTTCTGGGGGTTCTAAAAATTGCGAATTCCATAATGCCACTACAACTAACTGCTACAACAACACAAGTTAAGAATGATTCGATTATAAATGCCTTTGAGGCTGTATCGAAGGGAAAGGGTTACGCTTACGCATGCGGCGCTTTGTTTCGCATTTTTTTGTATGGCTGCTTTGTACATATCTACACTTGAATAGAAGACTAGACCAATAGCTGATTTGTTGAAACTATAATAATAGAAGACGCTGTTGTTTTGTTTACTACGGCCAATATGAAAAAACATCGACATTTTTTTGGAGGTTAAGGATATACGAATAAATCTACACGCACTCATTTTATCATCATTTCGCCCATTAAGTACATAGTAAACTTGTGTATAGCTGGGTATATTGATAAAGGAGTATAGGTATATTCTTGAAGGTCCCTTTTTGTGTAAATTACTTATCGAATAAACTTTCAAGAAAAAAAAATCGCACAAAAGTTTTGCGTAGTGTAAATGAGAACCTCTTTTTGTCTCTTACTCACTTTTGCTTTCATATTCATATCTCCGCTGTGCGGTAAAGATGGTGGGTGACCAGACCACGACGGTATAGTTTGTAGTTCATCGTAAGAATTGGTGGACATGCCTGTTCTATTTTCGTGTGCTATATAATGATGACCGTTGTTGGCGTTGTTATATTTAAAAATCTGTATTTTGCAGACGCATCTTGCACTTTGCTAAATGTTCTCATGCAATATATTAGTTTAAATGACAACGTCGACAACTTGCCGATGCAGTGTCAATTATGCCGATAAGGTTCATGACCAACTTGCTAATGTTTTTAAGTTTGTGTTTGCACTTATGCTGCTATTTATGATGTTTTTACGTTTACTTACAACACACTGATCCTTTTGTTTTTTCTACCCTGACTTTATTTACTATTATTATTATTACGTTTACATTTATAATGAAGTGCAAGGCATAATAATAGCAAAGAAAAATCATCAAGCAACCTGACGGTGTAGATGACAAAATTGACAAAAAATCAAGCGTTTTTGCAACAAAATTCATTTTTTTATGCCAAAGCAATATATCTTGTCTGCCAATAATTTTCCTAGAAGCGCAAACAAAATGCAAAATAATAATAACTTCCACCACCTAAATTGCCAAAATATTATCTTCATTTGTTCAAGAAACATATTACACGGATAATAAAAGAGATAAACGTGGAGTAGAATGTAGAAATTACATGTGCATATAAATATTTAGGACTTGATTATTGTTAAAGCATTTTTCTGCTAAACAAAAAAGGCCACATTAGGCAACATCGACTTTTGCTGCACTGTTGTGATATTTGCGTGTGCGTCTTGTCTTATCCATCCACAATCCACACACAGAATTTTCATTGTCCTTCAAGTATTCCTGTAATAATTTTCGCCAACAAATAGCACAGCCAAGATCATCCATGATGATGTGCTTCTAGCAATAAACATGGATGCGCGCAAGTTTTTTATAGGCGTAAATACATGATTGCATTGTTGCTGCAAAGTAATGTCAAGTGCAAGTGTGTGTAATATAATGGAGTACCAGCAAAACTTGTACATTGTTCTATGACTAGTGACCACTATGACGGGATCATCTGACCATGATATCAAGAGGATACTGATGAAAAGAACATGAATATTGGCTTTGGATTTGGTAGGATGCCTGTAAAATGTAACAAAGGTAATGCTATAATACCTATTTACCAATGCTATTGCTACTTCTGCTAGCAATTATTATTTTATTTTATCTTTTGGAGAATAAAAAAATGATATGGCTTTAGGAAGATCTTGACTTGGTAGCTTCATTCCATCTTGGTGATCATTACCCGAAAGATTGGATCCATGTGAATAGTGGTAGGCCTAGACCTGTTGCTCTGATTGTTCGCATTGTTTTTACGTATACGAGTGAGAAAGGGCGGAGGGATCCTTCGAGAATCCATCGCTCTGCTTACTTTATACCATTGTTGGATTTTTTTGCAATTTTATTGGAAGCTACGTATCAACATCAACAATAACAAAAAGTGGATTAAGAAAGTGGATCAGATTCTTTACGGGAAGGGGAAATCGAGAAAATAATAATTTCCTGCATATACGCAGGTCGGAGACGAACAAGAATTGTAACCTTCTATTTTACTTAAGTTTACTTTGGAATTCTTGTTGAAGATTTTCTGCTAGTCCATGGGATCGTTGACATCTGCAAACACGGTGGTGGTTGGTGGCGGAAAATGACAGGAAATTTCCTTTGGGAATTTTTGTAGTGATCTGTAAAGCCGAATTCACTCATTTTTCACAGTTTGACGAGATACATAAAACTGCAGTTTAAGTTTTACGCAACTCTTCGGATAACATTTATGAGTGAAGTGGTAAAAAAGCTGTGAGAAAAAGTTACATCGATTTTACCACAAGGTTTTTAGTTTGTTTACGCTACGTCGTTGACCAAAATGGAGATTTTATCGGGAGAGGAGAAGGCTTGCGCTGAAAAGGAGGCGCTGTCAGAGTTGAGATCGCTTTTGAAAGGTAAAAATACAAAAAAAAGTGTCGTTGTCAGCTTCAAACAAAGCATTTTGAGCAAAATCGAAAGTGCATCTGCGTCAATAAAAATTGGTTAATTGCATCACTATCAACTCTTAATTCTGACGTGACCAGTTTTGTGAGAGTCTCACGTTGCCCCTAAATGCACCTTCACTTCGTAAAAAGTGCTGAATGTTGTTTTGTGCTGCGTATTTACTTGCACTTTTGCCTTTATTTCGTCCACTGTTTTTTATGAGAATGAAATATTAAGTGTGAATTGTGATTTTCCGCAGACGAGAAAAACCTGAGATGCCCTAATGACGATGACTTCCTCCTAAGATTTATTCGTGTTCGAAAGTATAATGCGGAAGAAGCTCTGACTGGAGTAAGATTTCATTTCTTTTTAAAGACTTTTGTAGCACTGTTATGTTAATATTGGTATTAGTACTAGTACTGTATTTGCATAAAATATTTTTCGTATGTATCATTGTTGTCATTAATACCTTATAGTTTACCTGTATACCTGTTTTATAGTTTAGTAAGCGGAGTGACGGATTCGGTCATTTCATAACATTGTTATGCACGATTTATGCACGGTTTGATAAAACACTCTTTAACCGTTTTATGCTTTATATTTGAAAAATTCGTTTAATACTTAGTCATGATTAATTGCAATGCGTGTTAATTTTACATTTTGTATTCATCTTTTAAATTAAATGATTCGATGCTAATATTGCACTTATGGCACTATCAAGGTCAGGGTTCTTAGCATCCGGAACTTTTTGCCCTAGTCATGAATTCTGTTTTGGTAATATTGAATTTTATTGTATTTTTAGATCCATCAATACTACACACTTCGTGGCAATACTCCAGGTTTAATCGAAATTTTGCACCCCAGTGCTCTGAAGCACGTTTTGGATTGCAACATCATCAGTGTACTCAAACACAGAGATCCAAATGGACGAAGAATCCTTTTATGGCAGTCTCGTAAGAGCTATTTTATTTTTACGAGCGGACAAGTGTATACCTTTTCATTGCATTTAATATAATAATTTACTAAGAAAGGCAGTACAGACACTTACTTTTTCAAATATTTATTTTGTTTTCATCAAATTTCAGCCATTGTTTGTTCTTTAAGAATTTTTAGATAATTAGGTTTTCAAAGCTCAGAAAAAGATTATTCAATATATTAAAAATAATATTCTATTCGTTTGTTAAAATATTATGCTAACGTCAAAAACACGAAATATATTACTGAACACCAAAAAGTGCTGATGCTAAAAGTGCCGCGACATGAACATGAGTCATGAGTATTACCTTTTCTATTTTTCTTCCATGCAATCGAAATGTATAGAAAAACTTTTATTACATGCTCAACTAGCCGGTAAAACTAGTTCTAACTCTAACCACAATAAAACATCCAGCAAATTTTTACATTGATTCGATTTATTAGAGAAGCAAATAAATGAACTAGAACTAGACTTTAATGAGCTGGTTGAGTGAATCGATTATACGTATTAAATAGAGATGATGAGATGAATTATAATTTATTCAGTGCTAGAAAAATTAAATGTAGTATAATTAAATGTAAAACATTTGATATGATAGCATGCCATGAAATATTGTGCAATTGACAATTTCATGCGTTCTGTAGACGCTGGCAAAGCTATTATTTCAGTTATAATCTTAGCTCAAATGCTCTATATTGTAATTATTCTTAACCTTTTGTAAGAATCATCATTATAAGCACAAGTAACAAATCGTCAATGTCAATGCCAATTCCAATGGAAGTTTGCTTATATGAAATATCAAACCTAGAGTGTCAATTCATATAAGATAGATAAATTTTGAGCTTGCGTTTGGACAGATCAGCAGAACTAATCTATATCCAAACAATCAATATGCATCATTTATAAACAATATGAATTTTAAAATAAAACTCAAATTACACGAGAAAGAATATTATTTTACACTTAGGAAACTGGGATCCCGTTAACTTGGACTTAAGATTCGTACTAGCATCAACGTTCCTTATCATCGATGAGATCACATCAACAGAGGATGTGCAACATTCTGGACTCATTGCCATCATTGATCATGGAGGCTTGACATTTACAAAAATGCGTCAAATGGCAGGACAGATGACCTTTGCTCGTTTGCATCGTATCATTTATGGATATCAGGTCCTCAATCTGTTAACAGCTATGTATATTTTAAATAAAAAGTTTGTATTATGCAAAACAAAGAATGGGTTTAAAATGCCGGCTTTTTTACACAATTATTATAGGGAGGATTGCCAGCAAAGTTCAAGAAGGCTCACATCGTGAATAATCCTTACATTTTTGATTTGATTTATTCTTTGGCAAAACCATTTTTAAAGGAAAAGCTGAAGAAAAGGGTATATATATCGCTTCACTATCTTAAAATATGAATTTCGATCTCTACTCCACTAATCGGTTTATTCTTTGTCAGTAATGCATTTAAGATGGTCCAAGATAAGATTGCTTTCGAATGTATGTTTTGTGTATGTAATTAACGTAACTTTCAATAGCGCATTTTTGAATGGATGAAACTCGTTTATGAATGTTGGTTCATGTGTTAAACGAAACCTGTTATCACTAGCTGACCTTGTCTTTGGAAAAAATCTATAATGAATGTACCTTAAACAATTTTAATATGAAAATTCACAGATTCTTGAACATGGAAAACATGTACAAAACATTCATCAATATTTGAGCCCTGAAATACTCCCAAAAAGTTTAGGAGGGAGCTTAGCATTTGACGAAGCGATTGATCGGGATTTTATTTGTAGGCTCATGGCAAAGAATGACTACTACAAGGGTACCTACAACTACAACTTAAAAAATAAACAAATGATAAGCGCAATCATTAAAAGTTATTGTCTTCTTTTTTTACAGACATGGCTCGTTATGGATTTATAAAGGGATGCCCTTCTGATACATCGTAAAAGGTCTGAGCAAACGACTCAAGTAAAAAAGCACTACAGCTCGACATGGGACGTTTTGACTTCTAGTTTTTGTAACCAGATTTACTGGAGACTATTTACCAAATATAGTTTGTAACATAAAATAAAATAATCTCAAGTCTTTTTACATAGGAATAAATATATCTACATTGATTGTTTAAATCTGAATATTGAGGTTTATTATCACAAATATATCGTCGAAAAATCGTACATTGATACTTTAAAAAGTTTTGATATTTGTTAATAGATGTTTAAATAAATCGCTCATTTTACGTTAGCTAATGACTTTTTCGCAGCTTGATGAATATGTTTATCCATTTTAACTGCAAATTGTCAAAATAAAAATTTAGTAAATATAAAATCTTATGAAGGGCTTTAATTTGGTTGTGTCATCATTGTTGCGGCTTAACAGTACTTACAGATTTTGGGTTTGCCTTGAATTGGCATTTTAACAGGAAGACTCTGAGGATTTGCAAAGACGCATACATATGGATCTGCAATTTCCCCATTTGGATATAATTCTCTAAATTCTTCCTGAGGTAGACAATCGATTAAATCAACACATCCTAATAAGCAGCCAATAGGAAAGGAGGCAGGAAACTCGGCATCTTTGGATATTATAAACCACGTTTAAAATTACAGAATATTTAAAATCTATGAAGACTCATCTACACTATCTTTAAACAAGATTATCATTACTTACCTTCAACGATATGCGAATATACTGCTTTAACAGAATCAATTATTTCTGGAGCAGGCTGTTTGATACCTGCGGAAATCCACAAACGACCCCTAATTGGTGTGTACCAATTTCGACCCTCGAATCTACAAAAAAACAAGACAATTAGTTATCAACAAACATCCCATCCTCGTACCGTATCATTGAGAGCATACCAAGATTATTTCTAACCTTTTGATCCCGTCAACAATAAGAGATGCATATGGCTGCAAAATACTTAAGCAATTTCCAGAATCAACCATTTCCTGAAGCTCAGAATCTTGTATTCTGTTGCTCCAAATTACTGGTGTCTCCTTCCCGGCTTTATGTAATTGTCCCACAAACTATAAAACAACAATAAAAGCTTATTAAATTTGCATTAAATATTAAGTTGATAACTGATTTGTAATCGCTACTTGGTGGTTCACCTCTGGCTTAATCAATTCCTGCTCATTTTCAAAAGTATTTGAGTTTATTCTGTCACCACCAGGTCTCTTTGATTTTGGAGTATTAAGAGTGTTGTAGTCTTGTAAAGAAGACATTTTCGAAACTTCTTCGATGATTTTTCTACCTGCAAAAAACGAATTATTTGTAATTTTGAGATTGATATACTTAAACTTTATTGATATATTACCCCCATTTTGAAATGGGTTTAAGTACCTGCGAAATCAATTGTTACGTTGACTCTCCTTTTCAACTTATTTTTGGCATCAATATACTCTTGTTGTTTTTGCTTCATAGCCTTTTTCTCGTCTTCGGATAACCACGGATTTTCAGAGGAAAAGTAGTCTGCTTGATCATCTATAACCTGAGTTCGTTTAACGCTGTTTCTGTCATACTCTAGTAATTTTTCCTTTTGCGCATCAGCATTATTTTTCTCCTTTTGATCTGCAGGTTTTTGCAGTTTAGAATACTTTGACATCAACTTTTGAACTTCTTTGGGTGTTCCTTGATGGTACCGTTGTCGTTCAGATTTGGTCATTACCTGGTCAAATACAAAGAAAAGAAACAAATGCAGTGTAAGAAAACGTGACGCCGTGATGACTGCTTTCACTCTATTTGCTCTTATTGTAATCCTTTCAGATATTCACTTACTATTTCACTACAGAAAAAACAGGGACCCGCGCCCTCCTGTATGCATACAACACGACCGCATGATAAGCAATTATTCACCAGCGCGTGCTTGACCGCTTGACAATCGCATCGCTGGCGACCTGAAAAACAGTTATTATAGTGCACAGTGAATATTAATGATTCCATATTCCGTATTGGTTCGTGCAACCTATCAAAATATGTTCATGTCAAATTACAATCACAGTTGACATTCGACATTACGCTGTCTACTGCCTGTTAAATTCAGCATTTATACGAAATAGAATGGAATAAACTTTAATATTTAATGCTCATCCGACTATTTTTTACCAACCTGGAAGAAGTGGTGCTTCGCAATCTTTGGCATTTATGCTAATAAACTTGGTTTTATTTTTCTGAGGCATTTTACAATGCTACGAATTGATGATTCCTGGGAAAAGAGTTAACGTATTTACACACAATTTTAAATCTAGTCAACACTAATTATCAGCTGTACACAAAATTAAGTGACTGCAAATGTGCTTTTATCAAAGGATTGGTTTTTCACATACACTTTTTAACTGTTCATATACTAGACTTTTATTATTTTTATAGCACCGTAAGCGTATCCTATGCAAACTACTAGATTGTAGATATGAATGATGAATTTTAATGATATTTAAATTATTTAAACATTAAAGAAATAATTATATTGTATTACAATTAAACTGTCGCAGTTAGGCGAATGATTTGAAGGAGACACGAAATATATTTTCTCAGCTGGTTCTACTACAACCAAAAACCAATCGTTTTCTCGTACCGGCTGTCAATGAACATGAACATACACAAGAATGAATCATCTGCTCACGTATAAAAAGAGAAAATCTACACACAGCTCCACTCCACACTCCACACCATTTCCATCCATTCATAAAATTTACCATTCATTCGTTTCATTCTCTTTCTCTTCAGTTCTACTTCTACGCTACGTCTACGTGATTCCATCTTTTGAAGAGAAAGAACGATGATGAAAGAAGAGATTGAAAGAAAGCGAAGAAAGCATTATCTTTGTTGAAGGGTTTTCCGCCGCAAACCATTCATATTAA
>JAQFYG010004629.1:0-10815 GCA_034694325.1 Entomobrya corticalis | reverse complement strand
AACAAGGTAATTTTATCTAAATTACTACTTTATGGTCAAACATTTAAAACTATGTCTTGAAATGCTCAAATAACAAATTTCTCGGTACAGGTTGCAATGAGATGGAGAACTGAAAATGAGTTAGTGGAAGGTAAAGGCCAATTTAGCTGTGGCGCGCGTAAATGTGCCAATACAGAAAGTTTACGAACCTGGGAAGTCAATTTTGCCTACATGGAAGACTCAGTTAAAAAGAATGCCCTCGTTAAATTACGTGAGAAGCCTTATTGCTATGTATTATTAGATTGAAGTAAATGAACACACTAATTTTAAGCTGTCTGTACTAAGTATTCCCAATTTGTGTAATTAATTTTGACGTAGGTCTATGCCCTGAGTGCTCAATTAAATTGAATTACGGCCATAAACGCAACGAAGTCAAAGCAAAGAAACGTTCATCCTCCAAACGAGACAGGCATTCTCACAGAAAACACTCCAAAGACCGATCTGAAGACAGTCGTCCACAGCCAAGTAGTAGTAAAGCAAGTGACACTACTGATAATCAAGATGCATCACAAGAAGGGGTAACAGAAAATGATACAAAAGCACGTGAAAATATCTGGAAAGAACCTTTGGTTGTTCCAGAGCTGAAATCTAGGGAGGAAGAGTTTGAAGATTATTTAGATGATTTGTTTGTGTAGCGTTAGCGTAGTTTCTAGTTGAGTTAAATTATTTTGTTATTTAAATCATAGTCTATCGTATCATGAAACGATAAATCATCATAGGATTTTATGTTAACTAATTGCTACAAATTACTATTAGTATTTCATATTTTCTTTGAGATTTCTTTATAATATAATGCGTCATGTGTGTGCGTTACAGATTTTAAACCGAAAACTTCAATAATAAAATTTCCAATATAAAACCTTTAAAACCTTCTTTTTATGTCAATTAATTTACAATGATTCATCCACATTGCCCCTTTTTAAGCCAACTACCCGGAAATTTTTTTGGCAAATATTTTGTTATAATAACATGGCCAAAATTCATTAAACTCTGTCATCTGCAAATTTTCCAGTAAAAATGTCATCGATTTTAATTAATGGCATATCATTTGGCATGATGGGAAAATATTGAGATGTACTCACTCAGATCACAACAACAAATACCTATGTAAACACTAGAAAAGAGATGCACTGATACGAGCCAGTCGAACCACAAAAGAAGCATGTGCATGGACTTGTTTTGTCAGCTGCATTTTGTTGCGGGAACAAACACACTTACTGCATTGCATAATATTCTCAAGAAGTCTGTTGTGAACTGAAAACTGAACTGAGTTGCCACTTGCCAATTTGTTTCACATGTTGGAAGTGGAATGGAGTTTCAAATTAAATTAATTACCGGGATCTCTCAGTGGTCTTAATGCAATTTTAACATCATAAACGAATAAGCAAAGATTACTTCCTCTTGGAACTGTTGTGTTCATTTCCTGTTTCATAACGTCGAAAGTTCTACACGTTCAGGGAAAGATAGAATTTGGATAACTAGAAGTTGGAAGTATCATGTTTGCTGGAAAGTTATCCCGTTTATCATTGGTAGGGATTGGAGCTGCCAGCTTTGTTGGAGGCATATTTACTGAAAGATATCGTCATTATGCTCGTGTAAATGCTGCTGGTTCTTTTGGTACTAATAATAACGCTGGAGGAGGCGGTGTCATTCCATTTGATGGGGATCCATATTTGATGAAACCGCCATCATCAAAGCCAACAAGAGCTTCTCAGGTATATTTCATTTTCTACAATTGTTCGAAAACAGATTTGAAATATGTGAATGGCAGTGTGAAACATAATTAATGATTCTTTTCTATCATAACCACCACAGATAATGAAATTTGGATTTCCAGGAATGGATAATATTCGTTCCTACAATGATTTCGTCTTGTCATATGATCAAAGGAACAGAGTTCCTCACTGGGTTTTCGAACATTTGACACGCAGCCATGTTAAGCATAATCCCGATGTTGACCGAGCAAAATGTGACTTCTATGAAGATGCTTCCGTACACAAATTTTTCAGAGCCACTAATCAAGATTACAAAGGAAGTGGTTATGATCGAGGTCATTTGGCTGCAGCAGGAAATCATCGGTTAAGTCAAGCTCAGGTTGGTGAAACATTTGTCCTTTCCAATATTGCACCACAAGTGGGTAAAGGATTTAACAGGGATGCTTGGAACAATCTGGAAAAATATGTTCGCTCATTGACCAAGAAATATGACAATGTTTACGTTTGTTCTGGCCCGTTATACCTTCCCAGGTAAGATGACTAAGCAAGCTTAAATGAAAAGCTTTAAATTTTAATGTCATATTTATCCAGAACTAACTATTATGATTTCAACTTTTACTTCAGACGAGAATCAGATGGAAAGTATTACGTGCGCTATGAAGTCATTGGTCAAAACAACGTAGCAGTACCAACGCATTTTTTCAAAGTCATTATTTGCGAAGAAGCTACTACAGGACAGCTAGATTTGGAATCGTTTGTTATGCCAAATAAGCCGATAACCGACGATATACCTGTTACGTCCTTTAGAGTACCACTCGAAACCATTGAGAGAGCAGCAGGGTTAATATTTTGTGACCGAATTCCTAGAGCTGCTTTTCGATATTTAAATGGAAAGAAGACTTAACATGACTGAGTATAGGTTATGAGTATACGTTGATGATGATATAATTTAATGTTAAGGAGTTAAGGCCTATGCAAAAATAATTAATAATTGTAGATCTCGTATTTTCCTAAGTCAGGATGATAGATGTAATTAGACTAAATGTGACAATTTTGCTCAGATAAAAAGTAATTAGACCTCGTTACCCGAATCATGTGTCAATTAATTGACATGCATTTCTACTTATGTACCTTAATTTAATTTTTTAATTAGTAAAGGACTTCCAGTGTTAAGATGCCAATCTGATACATTTACCCTGCCTAGTTTGTTTTATTTACAAGAGACATAATTAAATTTCATTGAGTATTTATGTGCAAAGAAAAAATAAAAGTGAGCAAACTTTTTAAATGACTAACTTTCTACAGTTTCTTTATTTTTACTCATGTTTAGTCGACAATTTTTTTCTTCGTTTTCCTTGACCGTACAACAATAACGATAATATCGTAACGTAAAATACAATATGTTAAACATATTACAATGATTGGATTGTAATATAATTAATTGTAATTATGATTAAGATGACTTCTTAAAAGTTAAATGCTTCTTTAAAATTATATATTATGTAATATATTAATGTTTTACCAGCTAATTTGTACATCAGAGGTAGCAGCCTATAAATATTAACTAATTTAGTCGTTATTATATTTTCCTTTCAATCATTCTACACATCGATACATGCGTACTTAAACGGGACTAAAACCCAATAGTAAAATAGTAACAAAAAAAACCTGAAAAATTTGTTTTTTATCCATTAAATGGATTGAGTGTTTTATGTTTTAGGTACGTTAATTTACCAACAAAAACGCAAATCGACTAAAGCTGTTCAATATTGAGGTTCTACTCTTTCATATTTTTCATTCATTTGTTGAGACTTGCCAAAAGGATAAACATACATAGTAGGTTTAATGTTTAGTCTCAATTATTTTCTTCAAATACAGTCATACAAAAACAGATTTCTACTATAAATCATTAACAAATATTTAATAATGATAATCAGTCAATCGTAAATTGCTCAACATCAACAACAAAATTTACCATTCTCTCATCTCTTAACTGCTTTCACAAAAGAATACGACAAACCCTCAGCATATTCACTTGTTATTGATAAAGTGATAATTAAATAATTAGAAATTAAATAAATAATATGAATAATAATAATATCATCTTGATGATGATTAACAATATCTTCTAAAACATTATGACCTTCTTAAACAATACATTTTAAGAGACTTTTGTTAAAGCATCGTACAATAAATATATAACTTTACTATATTTCAATATGATGGCAACTTGAGTTATTACCCGTTATAACTAGTAGATGCAGCAGATGCCTTGTTTTTTGTTTTGCAACAAAGACCCACACGTTGAAATTTGCAGGGAAAACGCGTTGTCAATTTACATACATCATTTTTGTCAGTTTTTACTTTTTTGTTTCTTTTTCCTGAGTTCCTGAGAAATAGATACTAGCAAATAAAAATGTCAATGTTGTACAAACTTTGATATAACATGGAATTCATGTTATATAATGGTTACATAGATAGCTTTCTTCTATTTTTCTAATTACGTACAATAATTATATTTTGTATTATTTTCGTAATTAAATCGCAGAGAAGCTATTGTATGCATTAAATGTATAAGTGTATTAATACAACTTAATTAATAGACCTACTAATTGTTTTTTAAAATATATTGGTGCAAAAGAATACAAGAATGTGGTCATATATAGTTTTATCGTCATATCGTTAATTGATGATGACCACCCTTTTTGTATAGTTTACACTGTACGTATGTATTCAAAAGCTTTTTTCGTTGTTGAGTTTTGTAGTTTCATTTTATAAGTTTGTTTTTTAATTACAAAAAATACACTGAATAACGATTATGTAGGCTGGGATTATATTTTGTGGTTGGTGTGTTGTAAACAGTGGCATCAGTTTATAGCAGCGCAGAGTAACATGTACATAAAATATAGAGTAACGGTATTGTCTACTGACTACACACACAGACATTTTTCTACCTAAAACCAATACACTGTTGGGCTTGGTCTATGATAATAATCATCTATTTTAAACTATAACTTTTGTGGTATTTTAAAACAGAGAGTAAGGAGTACTATTTAAGGGCACGACACGTAACTATAAGATAACTCAACTTGATTTCTTGCATTATATTTATGTAAATATATTTGTTCTCTATAATTGTAATTGTGTACTGTTTATGGGCAAGTGCACGAACTTGTACTTTTAGAATTGCACCGAGCACACAAATTACCGGTGAGTTCGGTTATTATACGACGTGTTAATGTTTTGTTTTCGACGGTTTGTTTCACGACACGATGATGAGGTTTCACTTTTTCACAAGTCAAGAGGTACATTTTTTATACAAATGAGTTTAAAGGAGTTTTTGTTTGTAGTAATTATAGTTTAAATTCTACTTGGAAGTTTCCTAACTTCCAATTATTTTGTTGTTGAGCACGCTTAGACGTTCCACGATGCACGAAGCAGAGATTCTTGCCTCTGCATCTTGATCCCAAGCGTCCTTCATCGCCTCGACGAGTACTGCCATGCCCGGATGGCTCATCCAATCATTTCGAGTCGTTGGTCGTTTTCTCTGTGTAACTACTACATCTTGCATTTCCTCCAAACTTGGTTGTTGACCAGTAAACTCTTCAAATGGTAATCGATATTCACCGATGGGGCCCTAAGATTGAAACAAAATGGTTTTATCATTGCTTATTTTCAATTTTCTACTGAATTGCTTGGACTATCAAAGGTTTTATGTAGCATACCTGTTGGGCGTTACATCTGGAAGCAAGTTCCCAGAGAACAAGACCACACGCATACATGTCTATGCGCTGGAAGCTGTCGCGTGTGAAACTCACAGCTCCTTCTAGAACTTCTGGAGCCATATATCGTCTTGTGCCAACCTACACGATTGCAAAATTATAAAATTAACGTATTTTTCCTTGTCTGGTAATAAAAACTAGAAATTATTTATAGATAATTTCTGACCTGGCCATGACAAGTGCCCACTGGTTTGGTAGGATAAAATATTTGCGCCAACCCAAAATCAGCTACACAGGCGGTTAGATCCGCCCTCAGCAAAACGTTCTTCGACTTAAAGTCCCTGTGAGCTACTGCTGATTTGTAACCCCTTGCCCCGTTGTCAATCTCTTCGTGTAAAAATGCCAGGCCCTGACACATGGTGATTGCCACTTTCAGCAACTCATTCCATTTCAAAACATTTCCCTGTATTAAAAAATGAAAGCTTCGTATAATGGATATTATTCTCTTTGTATGATTGCGGAAATGATTCTCGATTCTGAACAAACCTTCAGATAATCATACAAAGATCCATGTTCCAAGTATTCAGAAATCAACCACAATTGTGAATTATTCTCCCCATCGCTATGTACTCGCGCTCCAAAAAATCCTAAAATCCACTCCGAGTCACACATCAACGGAAGAGAATATACCTCCTGCTCCAATTTCCAGGACGCTTTTTCACGTAACGGCAATATTTTTACGGCCACGTAGTTGTTGTTACCAGCCATGGATGCCTTCCAAACTTGGCCAAATCTTCCTTGTGCTTTTATCTCAACCAATGTCACTGATAGAGCTGTTAACAAACATAAAGTATACAAGAAATTTATACGCTAATACTTTACTTTGATAATTCCTGAACTACAAAAGACTGAAGGAATCTTACCATGATTACTTTCTGATTTTTCCAACAATATATTTTCTTCGTCCGTTAGGCTAGAATCGGAACTGGGGAACGGTTTTTTGTACAATCGCCGATGAGCAAAGACAGCAATTGCAATGAATATAGCGCAAAGAATGGGAACAACCATCACAATAACTCGCGATGATGTGCTCGTTCTTTGTGGTTGAATAACTGCTTTCGCTAGAGAACCAAATGAAATTGCAACGTAAGTTTTCTCTTAATCATGTAGAAAGTTGTTAAGTATACCAGCTACATTTTGTATTTTAATTACTGTGACTTACGTCTAATTGTCGTCGTTGTTGGTACAGGACTCCAGTCAAACTCTCTGTTGCAGTTATCTTCAGAACAGCAACAAAACAGAGTAACTGTTCCTGTGGATGGGTCTGATCGCTTCCCATACGATTTATCAGTGCATTTATTTTCCCCATCGCACTGTTTATTGTTGATAAAACATCCTTTGTACTGCAGAATATCTTGAGAGTCATTTTTTCTTTGCCAAGCTACCCAACACGCATGCTTCTGAGAGGATGTATCCTCTTCGCAAGTAATCATTCGTCGTGATTTGTTGCAGGATGCACTTTCCACAGTTGCTCCATGTCCGGCCTTTAACCCACACTCTGTTACGTTGTAGTATTCGCATTCCAAGCTCGATACCAAATTTGTAGAGATAGCTGCATTATTAAAATCAAAAACCATTTTTAGTACAAAATGAACAATTTTCTCTTTAAAAAATAAAAATATATAACATTTTCAACGGGATTAATGTATACCTATTACGCTGATGACATATATGACAGCAGCATAATAAAATGACGAATAGCAAGCTGCTAAATTTGCCATTTTGATAAAATCCTTTGTCGAAGAAATGTAGATTTACTCCAAGATTGTTGTCTTTCAAAAGACTATTTAATGACACTATATAAAAATCTAAACAAAACTTTCACAGGGACAGGTCAAGAAGTGAAAATGTCGTTTAAGAAACTTTTAACCTTTCCACGTATCTTCATGAAGCTTTCATTTCCTATACTTTTATGACTTAATTAATAATATGTATTTTTGCAAAAGTTGGCAAATTTAATGAATATTAAGAAAACCCATCAACGTGTGCTGCAAAGTATAATAGTAAAGCGGAAACGAAACAAGTTTCCCAGTTGCCAGTTTAAAAAAATAGTAACAACGTAAAAGGTTGAGCTCAGCTTCTTCCTTCGATCGGTTTCACAAAAGCACAATAACAAGTTTGTCTATGATTCATCAACAATGCACAAGCACAGTTGTCGTCACTTTCACTTGCTTTCGACGAAGACGCACTTATCTCACCGCTTCCATCCACTTCTCCACCGGGAGCAGATGCAACTCTACAACACGATCCTTTGCTCTTTCTTGTTGAAATGTAGCATGATGTCCTTGCCATTATCCTAAAGGCTTGGATGGGGGAAAGGAAAACGTCAAAATAATGCTTTCACCACCACCACCACATGAGGAATATAGAGGGAAAGAGAATAAGAAGATGGATAAAGATACACTGTCTCCACGTCCACTTTTCCAGTCGCTAATGCACTTAATGAGTTACGTTCTCCCTTTCAATAGCTGCTATTGCTTTAAAGATGTGTTTGATCCCGGTATAGTTACATTGAGGAATTCCTTTATCAATAAAAACAAAAATATCTATAACTTATTTCAGTCTTTAGTTAAATTCCGATGGAAATATGGTAGCACACCAATAACACTCGTAGTAGGTTAGTAGTTATGTAGAGCTACATGAATGCAAGTTTAAGATTATACCCTTTCATTTTTATGAGCTATGTAGAGGTTTACGCATCATCATTGTGAATTGAAACTGTAACAAATGATGATACCAGCATTAACAACTAATTAAAACTGTGTCGGTCCATGATAAAGTAGGTTAACGATGTCTTTTAATCACATTTAAACCTTTTACGATCATCGATAAAAATGCATATCCGTATTCTTTATTAATGACATGTACCATTATACTTATTGTGACATTGCCGTTGCATATTGCATTTCAATATTTGTATCAGTCACTTATCTTTACTCACATTCCATCATCACAATAGGAATGATAGCTTCATTGTTTATTAATTTTTTATAGTGTTTCGGATTTTGCAAACGGTGTAAATTTTTTAAAGCAATTTTATATCATTTACCACGATGTGATGTAGTGAGTGATCATGAGTGATCGTAAATGTTATTGATGAAATAGGAACAGCCTGCCGTCACGTTTTCCAATCACGTGTTCTTTATCAACTATATGCAATCAGTAAGCCTTTCTGATTTTATTTCTTAATATTTTATTTTATGACGATAACGGAACAGAGAATAGATTTATGGCAAATAATAAATCAACTTAATCGTTATGCCTTTTCATGTATTCCTACATGAATCGACAACTATAAAAAGCTTTTCCACACCGGAAAGAATTTCAAAAGCTGATTTCAATGATCTAATTAGTACTAACAACTAGTAACTAGCTCATTCCAGAACAGAACGAACGTTCCACACTGAAACGTCAGCAATCGTTTAAAGTGTTTACCGACAAAAAAAGTTAAATAATAAATCTGATAATAATGAGCAATTTAATGCGCTGGTAAAATATCAATCAAATTATTGCATATTGTACTCTTAAGATGATATAAAAGTACCTCAAAGAGAACCGATTCGTTATAACTTGATGTATGTTTATTAGGCAATTAACGGGATTTACTATCTATACGGGAATTTTCTCATGCCATTATTTTTATCATTTTTCTAATACAAACCAATTAAATGAGTCCTTATCCTTCGAAATTGCTGTCTTATATAACTTGTTAACTTTCGCCAGAATCAAAAGGCTTTTAGGGCAAACTGTCAACGATAGAGAATTATGCTGAAAAATGGGTTATCAAGCAAGTACAGCCCTTTGAATGATTGGTTCACGATTACACTTTTTACAAAGTCGTAGTTTTAACATTCCTCTGCTGATGGCGATTGGCGATGCCTATCTTATTACTTATTAATAAAAATAATAAATTGTGCACACCAATCTAACACTAAATTGTATTTAGCCTATACAAACCAACGTATGTGTAATGTATGCTCATTTTTTGCACTCTTTGCAAAATACAGATGAATGAGATTTATTCATGGACCAAGAATATTTCTAAAAGTAAAGCATTGCTTAACAAATTATAACAATATGTATTCACACACATAAAAATTCCGCATGCATTTATACATACTTGTATATGCTAAAAATTCGGACATTTCCACTTGGCTAGTATTTTAATATGGAAGCACTAAAGCACTAACCATTTAATTCCATTTCTAATACCCTCACACGCATTTACACTTTATTTTGTCCATATCAGCAAAAAGGTGGACATTAATTTTTCCTCAGATAAACAGTATTTCTAATTTGTAAAGTGAACATTTAACACTTTTAATACGTTATCAATAATTAATTAGTAAACATTTGCAAACTTCCACACAAATAGTATTGAGAAATAATATAGATTACTTACTTGTTGGTTTAGTTTTCTTTATTAATTTACTATTGAAATAAAAATATTTTACTATATTATATTTGTCCAAAACTGTTCAACTGAGAACTACTTCACATCTCCTTTTACTCCTTTTTAGTTGCCAAATTAGCATCGAAAGGTATGTATAAATTTACACAAGTAAATAATATTATTATTACGGATTTTTTTTGTATTCTTGCTCTTTTCAACTTTTATCCTGTTTGCTTCTGCTTCACAATCTATCTGCTTATTAGTGAAGAATATTTTATATTTTTTTAACATACACTTTTTTAGCATGAGAACATCATCATCATCTCCTCATCATCAAAATAATATTATTGCTCTTTAGTGAGATACACGAAAGTGAACTTGTGCACACACAACAGAAAACACAGCAATAATCACAACACAACACTAACCATTCAATTCAACCACCACCACCATTCTATCCTACCACCAAGTCCAAATGTAAGTAATATTCTACTACCAATAATAACTCCACCACCGTCATCATCATCAGCGCAAAACTACCATTCCAACAAACTATTCATTTTTTGCTAGGGATTCACTTCTCTCACTTGCAAACACACACTCGTACTCACAGTTTTTACTACTTGACTCTCGCATTTTATTATTGCGATCTGTTTTTGTTTGTGTAACTTTTTGTGGGCTTCTTCTCATGTTTCTTATAAAGTATATAGGAATTTAGAATATTTTTATATGGATATATTATTATTATTATAATCTCTGTATATCTGACGTAACTACGTCTTTTAATATAACTATATAGTTTGCTTCCTATAATTTAGCAAAATGAATCTTTATAGATAGGTATATAAAGTAGGTATTTATGTGTACACGTAACAAGCTCATATAA
>JAQFYG010004628.1:0-10816 GCA_034694325.1 Entomobrya corticalis | reverse complement strand
GAACAAAGGAAAATTTAACAGTTTTCAAGAAAAGTAAAAACATTTTCCTTATTAAGATGACTACTACAAACATTTAACTAACAATTGACATACTTTTTAAATATGGAGCAGTTGCCCTTTGGTCAGCATAACATTAATTTCAAAATAATAATTTTCTACTTATGCTACTCATCAAAACAAGCCCGAATCCTGACACATACATCGAGAGTACTTTGTTGCGTTTGAGCGGGAAAGATGTTCTATTCATACTTTATATTTTCATATCCAATGAATGTTTCGTTAACTATTAATGACATTTTCTTAAGCTATTTGTCCGGACGTCAGTATTAAGCAAAGTAATATTTACCTACTTACTCAGACGGAACTTGACAGGCTTTGGAATCCTGTTGACAAAAAAATCACTCTCAGCGTCAAAAATCTTTAAAGTAGACAAAGTAGACAATAAAAATTAAATTAAACTTTTAAATTTTAAATTAATCGATTAGTTTTTTCTACAATCACTATACACTGGCCAACGGCTGCTGCACACTGCTTTTGTGCTGCCTGAAAAATATTTCAGTTACCAAGGCCGCAAAAACTCTCGATTCTTTTTTCACATTTTTGGAAATTACTTTTTCTTATTTAATCTGGTCGTCAATTACTTTGTAGACAGCTGCCCTAAGGGTCAGCATTTTGCTATCTACCATATTCACCATTGGAGTTTCCTTAAGCGTTTACTTAAGGCAATTTTACAGCTTATCTAATTTGTACGGTACATTTAGTTTTTATCTAATTTAATCGCAGCAGTGAGTAATTTTTCATTTGTGTCACAATAATTTCTTTATTGGTTTTAATTGCTTTTACTTAGATGTGCAGCGGTACTGTTCGTGGTTCAATGCTTCAGTCGGTTTGGCCTATTCATGATTTTTATATCTTCTTCTTGGCTGGCACTTCAAGCTGGAAATGGGTCATTTCTCTCCAATCATAAATTAGCCTATTCAGTCCAAGGTGGTGAATTAACTAAAGAGGAGGAATTCGACGTAAACATCGCTGGCTTCGTTCTTGGGGCGCTACATTACAGTGTATTGTCCCTTTTTTGTGTACATATATTTACGCCGTACTTTACGACATAACGTATCAAAGTCGAAGAATAATAAAGCGTTTGTCTAAGAGGTCAAAAGATAAAAAATTGAAACGATTTTGCCTTGATGCAATTATTGACATTTACGACCGATCCGCAATGTTACTATTTGGGGGTGTTTTTGCGTCAACGCTAATGTGGTTTTGGGTACAGAGAATGACATATAAAAACTTGTCCCGGCAAAAGTCCTGGCATTAAAAAGCACAAAAAAGACTACCGTGAATTACAAGACATGTCAACTTTCTGGTTTGCTTTTTCTTTGATTTCATGTGCAGTTCTTATTGTTTTGGTATCTTTTCCAAAATATGTTGTAAAATTTCAACACGTTATTTTAAAGATCTTTTTTAAAAAAAGGGATTAAAAGGGAACAGTTAGCTGTAGAGAAGATCACATTTACTTTGCAAACTCCAAAAACAATAGAATTCCATTTAAGGTTTTTAAAAAAGAACTAAACGTACGAGGGAAACCTAAGGAAAGTACAAATAAAGAAGAAACAAATATATTGGTAGAACCTCTCAAAAAAGAAAAACGTGAACGCAAACAGGAGACTTTAATCTCAGACTGCAGCACTTCTTCAGTGGAAGAAGTCATTGCAAAGAAAGTTAAAATGCCGTTTAACGATAAAGTTAATTATGGGTCTACGTCTGATGAAGATGAAATTGCCAAGAAGAAAAAGTTTCGTCATCATACCAATGACAGATACAATCAAAGGAAAAATAAACGGACATCAGGTAGTGCTTTAGATGATGATTATTTGAAAAAAAATATGTGAAAATTTTTATGGTGACCCTAGGTTTAGAATTATTGGAGATGTTATTTCGGCTGGCAATGCCAGAAAATTGGCGGAATCGTGTCGACGCCTCGACCCTCGACGCCTCAACCACCTCCACTATTTTGTATGGATGAAGTTTGTGAATCTTCTGTAGCATCTGCCTCTATTTCTGGAGAGGTTAGTGGTGATCTCGAAGACAACTAATTACTCCAATCAACATTGAACCGGACAAATGAGAAGCGTTTCGGAAAAAATCAATTGGGAGACTAGATGGATGTGGGACTTAAGCTTCCAATATCAGTGGGCACACAGTGAATGTTACGCCAACACGACCAGCATGACCCACGAGGAGGTGATCACGGTCTGCCAACTGATTACTATTCAGTCTTACCGAGGAGGCATCCTCGGCATGGCTGGATGGTGATCTAATGGCGGAAATCCTCCAGTTTCGTGAAAAATATCAACAACTACCCGATCAAGCACACCACGCACTCCAGGGTCAAGATTCACTGGTGCTGGTGCTAGAGAGGCAAGAATGAGCGCTCGGGAAGTGATGTCAGCCTTACGGCCGGAGGTAAAATATTTGGGAGATCATGTGGTGGTCATGTGTACCGAGTATGCATGCGATCAACAGTTTCAACAACCTCAACCGTAAAAAGACTGTGTGGCAGTTCCTCCCAATCCGGAGAGAAAGGTCTGACAGGATAATATGAGATTTGATGCACCCCTTCAAAACTCTAAGTTGCAAATTAACGGAAAAAAATGAAGGTGAGACAATTTACTTCACACTTTTTTAACATGCCAACATTTTCATTTATTTATATTTGTTTACCAGATTTGAAATGTTTTATCATCCTGTGTTTTTGGTTTCAGTTTAAACCGGAAGTGCCAACAATCGTATCCAGTTCTTCGAAAAAGAATATTATAAGGGTGCTTATCCCTTTATTTCTTGCTACTACCATTTTGAATGTTTTTAATTTTTACAATTTGGCACGACTTTTCTTCAGATTTTCTCAATCAATTTGACTTGAGAGGTGATGAAGCAAAACGTTGCGTACGTCTTGATCCTGAACCGAAACAAAAATCACTGAAAACAAACGGATGCATCATGGTGTTTGGGGATCCATACTGTAACTCGCTGATGCAGATAATTACTGAATGTAAAATATTATAATTCGACAGTTTACGCTTCGACACTGACATGCCTCAAATAGACCAAATGATAAGTAAAGGACCTGCTCAATATGTTCGGAGTTTTGGATTGCCAGGAGACCTAATGTGGTCGTTGTTTTTTACAGTGACATTGACTACCGGGTAACGTCACTGCCAAGTATTCTGTGCGTGCGTGCGTGGTCACTAAAATGTAGAAAAGGTGGCTGTTGGGGGGAAGAGCAGACGAATTACAGTGGAAAACACTGGCCACAGCATCGACATCTTTGAGAGGGAACGCTGCACCGGACAAATGAGAACTGTGTAGGTGGGAGTCAATTAAGCTAATCGGTGAATGTAGGATTTTGGGGACCAAATGGTGTACTTTAACGTAAACTCATTTTGTCGAACAATTAATTATCTCAATATTTTCATTATTTCAATTTGGCATTTTATTAAATTTCCTCAAAAAATACCCCAAAATAACCAACGTTTTGAAATAATGTTCCTCTCCCTCTTGGTATATTCAGGCATTTTCATGTACAGTTCAAAGCTAAATTATCATTTCCAGTGTATTCTTGCTCCTTTTAACACTTTAAAATGTGTGGGGTTTTATTCGAAGTCGGAGACATAAAAACCTTGTGTTCAAATTTTACATTTTTGGTAATTGTGTCTTCGAAAAGACAATTAGGTGTGCCGAAAAGCAATTTTTTATTAAAAATGAAACCTTTCAAAATTTTTCACAATGGCACCAAATAGCAGCTAAAAGTGCTTAACCGTGCATGCGCTGGAGCCTTCATTTTATGTTGTAAAAAGCTGAAAATTTACATATAGCCTCCAAATAAGATCATCTGTGTTCTGTAAAATCGAAACAAGATATAAATAGAGACTCCATCAAATAAAATTGAATCATATTTGAAAATAGAGGGGAAAATTTTAATTTTTGAGAAGGAAGTGGGTTGCCAATAAATATGCATATGTGAGATATAAAATTGAAATTGGTGATCAAAATTATTGCTACATAATTTTTAACGTATAAAATACTTTTTGTGCTGTAGTGTCATAATTTTATGTAGTCGCCATTTTACTAAATCTCATTCAATGCACAAAAATGTATAGCAATGACTATACTGATGAAACTGAGCCAGCTTAACTTTATATCTTACTTTCACATCAATAAATGCTCACTTCTTTTCTCAACGAAAAAGATTTTTCATGCCTGGAAAAGAATATGTGAGTGACCGGATCTTTGTCGCGTATTTAAGGTCCGTTTTTTAAACTAAATGAAACAAAGAAATACCCGACGTGAGATCCTCATTTCACGATTTACATTTTTTTCTCTGCAAAATAATTGTGCTGTTTGCATTAATCATCATTACAGCAATTTATATCAGAGTGTATCTTCTTGACACTTTTGTTCGACTTCAAGATTTGTCAAAATTTATTTGACGGAATTACCAACTCAACTCATTCAACATATTATGCCGCTAGACTACAAAACAACTGGACGAATGCAAACATAAAACCAAAGTAAAGTTTTTATAAACGATAGTTTAGATTCCCAAAACTGCTGTTCACGCTCTTATTTACCAAACGATATGGACTCTCTTTTTTTGGAAATTCTATGTATTCCAATAATCAACTGATATCAATTTTTGCTTAAAAAAATTCCATGAAAATAAAATCCAGAAATCTGGAAAAAACTTTTTTTGGGAAAAGTTGAAGAATTTTTGGACTTTTTCATATTCGAAGATGAAACTAAAGATTGATAACATGAAAGTGAACTGTGTTGTTTAATAAATCATTTTGTAACTTTATTAAATAAACCCATTCACTATTTTGTTGCATCAAAAACTTCAACAGAAATATTCTCATCAAAACGGAAGTACATTTTGCAGGAATTTTGAGGAAACTTCCAAAAATACAGAATGACATGAGTGTAGATCTCCCGGTACTTATGAGCGTCACTTTATACATATTTATTAGTGTCATTCAAAGCACTAAGTGCTCAACATTTCATAATAGCTTCGCACCTTAGCCAGTATTTTTTCCGATCTTTTTCTAGAAACAAATGTTTTTGTTGTGAACCGAAAATCATCAATATTTTTTAAATGGATAAGCTCGATTCATAAGCAAGTGGATTTGGAAGGATGCTAAAAACATTTATAATGCAGTTTACTGTTTTTGGCTTTTTTCTCATGAAGTGTTTTTCAATTTTGATCAGCATCTTTAAAAACTCAAAAAGAATTTTCGTGCAATGACAACCCAGCTTGTCTTAACCCAAATGTTTCTATACTGACAATAAGGTCAGTATTACTTGCTATAATTGCTGACATCATTTATCTAATCAAACTACATTTACTTACATTGGATTAATATTTAGCAGAATTATGTATCTAGAGTTAATCAAACTAAGCCATAAAATTTACTAAACAATCAACTATAAGGGAAAAATGTGAATGCTCCAATGTTTCAAAAATGATCTCAACTTTTATCGTAAAAATTTTAAAATCCACACAACTTTCATATTTATTTGTGGCAACTATATTTCAAGTCTGCTAGCCTTAATATATAAATCTAGTTTAATTTAGGTGTTGAATATTCAATATTTCAATAAATCACCACATGAGAGGATAAACACCAGATATTTTGATAGATTCAACACGCTTACGTGTTGTATAAAATGCACAAAATATTTGTTGGCTCCTTTTAAATACCCCTAAATCCTAGACTTTTTTCATAAAAAATGAATACCAACATAGCCATAAATAAATCCAATCCAGGAATAACACAAAGAACATATCCTCTTGCTCTTTTGCGACTATCAAAATTGTCATTTACGGACCCATCGTTTTTGTTTACGCTATTTGAATACGCCAAACGTACAATAAATTGATCAAAATACTCTCTTCACTATTCATTGATTCCATTTTCCGCCATATGTTTTACTTTGTGAAGTTGGTTTTTGGGAACATGGCCAATAAGATGAAATCCTCCCCAGAGTTCACATAGCACATCTTTTCCTAGGAACACAGGGGCACCCAATTTATTAAAATTTGTATGAACCGCTAACGCAATGTGTTCTTTTAAAATAACTGCCGAGTGATCACATTTTGTTATATGCGGAAAAACAAATTGCTCGTATGGAGAAATTCCAAACCAGTTACTAGTTTTTGATGGCCAGTCAGGAAATATTTTTGAATTGTTAAAATTGTGTCAGTTGACAGGTCTGTGTACAACTCACTAAGGTACTTAAAATAAACGTTGTTTAGATTAATATAACGCCAAAGCTCGGAAACTACCGGAAAAGCTTCATGATTAATTCTTTGTTGACACGATCTAAACTTTTGATCTTTTCTTAATCTTCTTTTTCCGTCGTTTTCATTCAGTAGAATTGGCAAACTGTACACATCAAAGTTGTATCTTTTAAGCAATTCAAAGGTATCAAAATGTACTAATGGCGGTGGCACTGTTAACTCCATGATATTATTGCCTCTGTATTGATTGTGTATAATTGCAACACTCAATGGCACTATAAATATTGCACACAAAACGCAAACAGTTGCCGTTGCCGTTTTTTTACAAATAAACCAACACTTTGATCTAAAAATACTGAAAGTAAATCCATCAAAACATCCATCAAATATTTAGTTGGCTGCCGTGGCGCTTTAACAGCATTTGTAACTAAGACTGAAATTATCCCTATAAACGATCACAATATTACCTATGTGTAAACATCAACGGCTGTGACCAACTCTTTCAGGCTATGAATCCAGTTTGTTTGTTCTCTATGACAACTAACAAAACGCACACGTTCACTAAAATTTGCCAAACTTGCTGCAGGGTATATTGCCAAATTAATGTCAGACCATCGAATAAAACATCGTCTGGAAACCCCGTGATACGAACTAGTACCATTGTTACTTTCGCATCCAGTAGTATCTATACTTTTCCATTTTGCAACATCTGTGTACAAGGCGATAAATTCTGTTGTCACGTTGTTTGGCAACAAAAGCATAACTATATGCAATTCCAAAAGTATCGGTAAATTATCAAACTTGTCAATGTTTGTTTCTTTCATATTATCAAGAACGATTTTTATCAGTAAAAATTTCTCCGGGTTACTGTGTAAGTTAGGAGAGTTTCTATTTTGGAAAATCTGGAAAATGGGAGGTTGAGACGATGTTTCCTCATACCGATTTAGCATTTCTTTTGATTGTAGATGTTGGTTAATGTATATCAGTTTGTATGGTTCACATCTATTACAATAGTCACATTGAATGTAGAACTAATTTTTTGTTGTTTCCCAAACTAATAGTATTGGTTTAAACCGGGGCAAATTTAAATAAGTCCATATAGAATACCGCCATGAACTAATTGTGTTCCAAAATTCCGATGACCATGGAATGATAATAAGTTCATATTTTCTCATTGTGCTGACAATATACCGCCTCCAGTTGTATTGTTGGTAGTCGCCAACAATGTCTAACACCAATGTATCCTTAATGACGCTTCATCTATCATTATCTTTCCAATTTATTGCGCCATCCTCAATTTGTGTTGGAGGATGCAGATTTACTTTTGCTTCGCAGACTAGGTTTTTGGAACCGATTATAAAACTATCTTTTAAGCCTGCAAACAATCAGTTTTTAGATTTAGAAAGTTTACTAAATTCTGCTGAAGCAGATTGGTTTCTTGAGTCGATTTCAGCCGGAATTAAGTACCACCAATGGATGATAGGATTATATAATCTTAAAATAATAATGGGTTGCTTAAGGCTGACAGCGTTTATGTCGAATCCAGCAAAGTTCATAAATCGAATAACGCATTCCGTCAACGTATTTAAAGAATTTTGAATTTCAGTAGATATTATGTCGTGACTTTGGAAATTTGCCAGGGAAACGGCCAAATAGGGAGCAATGAAAAGTTTTTTATTCCAAAACATTGTAGTGTTTGTAACTTTTTCATTACTTATTTCCAATTACTGAGCATTTATCAAGAAGATGCTTCAATGCCAAAATGGTTAAAAGTTATATTTTGCTCATATCCAATTAATTTTATCATCGTCTGTCATCATTTAAATTTTTGTTTTTCTATTAATCAAAGTATAGTTGAAGGTTAATCGTATATTTTAATAAGAAAATTATACTAATTCCAAGTATTTTCAAGAAGGTTTTTACGATGGTAGTGTATATTTAAAGATATTTGAGATTATATGATAAAATGTCGTGTTAAAATCAAATTTGGCTTGTAGCTTGAAATAATTTAACTGAAAACAAATAAAGATAAGCTATTGAAATTTTACAATTTCTTTAATCGTTTAAGAGTTTCTTTAAACAAACTAAATAGGATAAAAATTTGTGTAATTTTTGTACTTCTGAAATTATGCAAGTTCAAAGTAATGCATGTTATTATGTCTTATCCCTTTTAATATGTACTAAGGTAAGTTTTCAGAAAATAAATACCAAGATTTGTGGTAAATAGGACTAAAAGTAGTTTATTGATAAAATTTACATTTTTCTGAGAACTCAGAAAAAATTATTGAGACTTTTTAACTTTTAATAAGTTGTTTTAAAATTGATGCCAGAGGATTCAAATAAGTGTGTGATAACTGGCAAAATTCAATAGTGAGATTTTAAATATCAAATTATTGGTAATATTTTAGCGTTACTTAATTGTTAATTTACTTTTATTTGTAAATCGTACTCAACGTGGGTTGTCGAGAACCCAGCTAATTTTAATTAGATTTGATTTAAACGCAAGCTAAAATATATTTTTATCAGTAGTTGACAACGAACATTTGCGGAAAACGTGAACGACAAACTAGTAACTTTGTATTTATATTTGTGAATTTCTTTTGTTTTATTAAATATAAACTTTAGTCATAAACTGTTATCAAATTAAATAAATATGAGAATTGTAACGCTTTAATGGTCACGTTACAATCCCGAAATCATTACTGGAAAAAATGGTTAAATGCTGATGTCATTGGAAATAATGAGCGTTTAAAAGATCTGGGCAAAGAAAAGGAAACGATTTGACCAACGCTCAATTCTGATTGTCTTGAGGCACTTAATGTCCGATGTGAGGTTCCGTATGTGTGTAAAAGGGTTATGTTTGATCCAGGCATGGCTAGACCCGCGGGTTTCTACAATAAAACCCGTGGGCACGGGTTTAAATGGGTTTTATGGGTAATATTGGGCTTTAACGGGTTAATTGGGTAATAACGGGCTAAAAATATTAAGCATGCATTTAAGTGGAATCATAGAAATAGCCACATCTCCTTCTGCATACGCGCCAAAAACAAAGTATCTAAGAAATTTCAGCTGCTGTTTTGATCTGAAATTCTATTACGTAGTAAAGCTAACTGCTTTGGCTTTTTAAAAGTTACATTAATTAGATTACTTATAAATAACAACCTGTTTAATCTCAATCAATAGTAGTTTAGACAGATTTACATAGCAATTATTTTATCCAGTAAATTATTAAAACATTATGTGAAACAGTAATAATATCATCAAGCGTGCTCCAAATTTGGTCGTTTTCATTGTGAATTATTTTTATTTTGTTCAATATCTTTCTGGCACTGACTTGCGTCTCGGCACAGACCGTAATAATGAGAGGCAAAGGAATAAAGCGAAAGCGGAATACCAACAAAAATGCAAAACCTTCACGGAAAAACATAGCAAGCGATCCCGATGAAATACTGGCAATAATTAGTACGTAGTAAGCATAATTAATTTTTTTAAATCTTATCAAAAATGAATGTTTATCTATAAAGAAAACAGCAATTTTAATACCAACCAAGTGATATTTACTTTCATATTAGATGGACCAGATAGTCAAAATGTTGATGATGATGATGTTCCGTCCCCCCAACTTATGCTAGTTGGTCAGGAGGAGCTGGATGCTATAGAAGCCGAGGCCCAGGATATTCATCCAACTGAGCCGGATGATATCAGCGATCTCATATCCGATTACGTAAATGAAGTTGAGTCAAATGAACTAGGAGAAACCAGTCACGAAATTGAAGTTAGGAGCCGACCTGCCAAAGTCCCAAAGCTAGACAGTAAAGGACGCGGCCGAAGTCTGGATCCGGTGTGGAATCACTTCCGTCATAACATCCATTTGCCAAGCTCGCAAGTACAATGCAACGAATGTAATGCAGCAGTTAGCAAGAAGGTTGAGCGCCTTCGTAGTCACTTCAATAAACATTGCAGAGTTCGAAAATCAGCCCCGACAAATTCTGTGCCGAGACGAGAGTCAGTGCCAGATAGTTTTGACCAAGAGGAAGCTTCTTTCCCTGCATTCTCAAAATGTGTACCAAAGGATAGCAAGTTGTTGTCGAAGACCCAAGTAAAAGTGACCAACTTTATCGATAAAATTAGTCCTCCAGAGCAAGAACAATTGGACATGGAAACGGGAAAATATATATTCGCAGCCAACTTGCCCTTCAGTCATACCAAAAATCCAGCATTCATCAAATATTTAAAGAGGATTCGTCCATCGTACAATCCACCAAGTAGAAAAACGATTGGAAATTCAATCCTTAACATAGTATATACGGAGGTTATGGAAAAGCAGAAAGAAGAGCTAGTAGGCAAGACTGTAACCATTATGCAGGGCGGGTGGAAGACAAGAACGTCAGAGCCGATCATTTCACATTCATTAACAACTGGCGAAAAACCATATTTTCATAACGCCACAAATGCAGAGGAGAATGAAAAAACGGCCAAGTATTGCGCAAAGCTTTTGGAAGATAATATTAAGGAAGT
>JAQFYG010004627.1:0-10818 GCA_034694325.1 Entomobrya corticalis | reverse complement strand
TTCACTAAATTTTTATTTTTTTAAATGTAGAGCATAAACTATACAGAATGCCAATCTCCCACATTAAATTGTTGAGTGGATAAGAAACACGAATCCTTCAAACCACTCCAGCAACAGCCATCTATCTACCACCACATCCTCCATCCATCCTTCTCCAAAAAACACAAAAACGCTCTCGCCCAACACCGAATAAATTTTCTTTAGCTTCTTACCACCTTGTTACAATGACAAGATGGTGCAAGTTTTTATTATATAAACTGATAGCTGGCTAGAGAGACATAGCAAAAAAGAAGAAGCAGTTCCTCTTGAAAATATTCAACACCAGTTAGACGAGAGAATTCAGAGTTTAAAAAAAATTGCTTTCTCTTCTGCTCTTTCGTAATTTTTTCTTAAAGTTTTTTCCTCACAACTTTACTTTTACTTACAGTTTTACTTGTGATAAAAACTTAGAAACTTAGAAACTTGAAGCTTCTTAATACTGAATACGTATTATTACAAGTTAGAAGAAACTTTTCTGTCTTGTAAATAAAAGTCTTAAGTGTTTGCTAAAATTTCCTTAAATAAATAGAAAAGTTCATCAAAAAATAAATATTCAGTATTCTAATTCAATTATACTTCAAATATTCTTGAAGCTAGAAGCATAATTATAATTTTGGATTTTGGACGCCAATAATCAATTAAGGTAAATTGCAAGGTTTGGTATTTAGCAATATTTATGCTCAATTAAAATAGGATTTAACATTGTATTTATAAATTATCTTTTCTGTCATTTGAGCTATTAGTTAGATACTTGCACGTCACAATATAAATATCCAGCATTTTAAACCATATGTTAAAATCTGAGGTACACACTAGCCACCAGTGGTCAAAATAACAATCAATTGAAAGGCGAATATATAATCCGGTAGGGCATTTCATTTGAAGTTTTATGAATTGAGGGAATTTCAACATCTCTATTACCTTGGTGGTCAATATGTCTACTGCTGAGTGTCGCTATAATTTTGGCGTCATCATCTGGCACACTGGCAAATCCAAAACATGCCTAGGAGCGACCTGGATGTCACAAAGTTGGTAAATCTTAAACATTTTCTATCAGTTTTTCTAACGGTAAGTTATAATGACGGTTACACAAGGCTAGAGATTGCTATTCAAATTAGTGCGCACATGCAGCATGAATTCTGTTTTAATCTAATTAAATCTATCCGATAGCGGTCAATATTGTGTTGGTGTGAATGCACAAGCCATCACCCATTTTTTGCAAAATAAACATATCGTGAAAGCTTTTGAAAAAAGTATCAGCTTCTTAGAACGCACTCAAACAATTATCTAGAAAAATGTAATTAAAATAACCAATTACTGTTTCATTCATTTCAAGCTATTTTCACATATTTAAAAGTTTTTTTTTGCAATTTTGCATTTAAAAATGAATCCAGCCAATCAGATTAAAACAAAAATATTCAAAAACCAATCAAATATTCTTGTCTTGAATCTGCTCAAGTCTGATTGTTTCTCTAATGAATTCTCCCAAATGATTGGCTTATTAACCTGTTTTTCAAACAATTTAGTAAATAGAATGTAAATTTATATTCCGACTTCCAGGTCACACAAAAAAGGTGACGATTTTGCCATGCGTTGAATTCACCATAACAACTAGCAATGATTGTCGCGGTTACTGTGAAAGCTTCCCAGTTGCCTCGGTTTAATACCGTCTCCAAAATAATCCTTCTCTGGCCATTATCCTAGTTAGGCAATGTGGCAACATCATGGAGACCAAGGACGTGACCGTAACCGTGATGTGTGTCGAGGTGCATCAAGTCTGTAAAGAGCTGTGCTTGCTTTCATTGCAAAAAGGACTAAAAGCACAACAAAAAGAAAAGGAAATTCATTTTTCAGACAGATTCATTTTGCATGTAAGTGAAAAAGTAGTGAAAGCCATGGCAAGCCAAAAGGGAAACAAGTCAGACAAAATATGTATTTTTTAAGTATTTCATTACATTAACTTTCATTTAAGCATCTTAACTATAAAAGGCTATTTTTTAATTACGTTGATTTTCAAGTAAGAATTTTTAATTTTAAAAAATTTAAAATAGCGACAAATTAACTGAAAAGTTTTAGAATTTTTTGTTGCTGTTTTCTTTAAAATATTTTTCAATAATAATTAATTCTTCCGCAACATAGTGTAAGATAGCATTTACCTTAGATTAGCAAAGTAAAAATAATAATTTTATTTCCAAAGAGTTGCAGATAAATATTCTCAAAAGTACCCAATTTTTCAAAGTAGTTTACATTTGTAAATATTATTTTTATTAAAAAAAGATTTCTAAAGACTAATTAAGAAAGTGCAAAATACTAACTTTATCTCAAAAGTATGATTTGATATTTTCAGGCACGTGTATTGCCATGCGGCATGTCATTGTGCAATCGTGAAATTATATGTAATTAACACTAAATTTGTCCCTTATTTTGGCTGAACGTCAACTTTTAAATTTAAAAAATGGATTGGGAACCGAATAAAGAATTTATTTAACTGACAATGGGTGAGTATTTATTTTATTTTATTTATCTATGATAGTATAAGTGATACACACTAATTAAGCTTTGAAACAAAGTTACGTCAAAAATATATTAACCGATGGATTTGCTTCTTTATTGTGCAGTAATACGCAAAACTGTTATATCAAGATTGATTTATGTAAAAAAGGTTCTTCATACACCCAGACTTATTTGTAATGAAGTATATGTAAAACAAGGTTTGAATTATTGTTATATTAGATTATATGCATGTTCATTCTGACTGAAGCAATATATTAACTTTAAAAAGACATACGAATATTACCGAAGCTGCTTTTTAAAAATTCAGCATGGAAAAATAAATATTAAATATTTCATCGAAAAGATGAATGAAAGACGATAACTCCATCCATAATTTGTTACTTTTACTCTTTCCATAGTCCCAACCAATGTATTTCTCTAAAGCTGCAGAATAAGTTTTTTGATGAAAAACGAATCACCGGCGTTAAAGTATATAATTTTATTTCTTCCTTTGTTTATGTGTAATCTGAAGAAGTTACCTGATATTTCGTTAAATTTATATTGTCCATAAAACCCTAAAACTTATGGATTGATTTTCAATAAATTTTAACCCGTTTCCAGAACTTTGTCCGCGGTCACTACAAAAGAATTACTTCATAATTATTGTTAAGCATCTCATGCTGTAAATATTGTGAGGTGATTATTCAGTTCTTCAATATTTAGTGAATACAATGTAACGGATGAAAATTAATGATGCAAAAGTTTTCAGTGCGCTATTTTTGTACCGCGGCGGTGAAGTATCAGATAGTTAAATAAAAAACATAAAACGTACCCATTTTACTAAATATTTTATTGACACAAAATTTTCTTTCATTATAAATTAACTATAGCAAAAGCGTGTCCTCATAATGCACAAAAATAATGATTCCATTTCCATAAAAATATTCAAATACGACTATAAAGACACAAACGCTGATATTTCCAATTTGTTACTATATTTGTAATTTCAATCTTAATGTAATGATAAATTGCATGGCTGCATTTTCACATGCTAAACACAGCCAAAAGTATAGTTTACCAACACCACCACCGAAAACCCACACTCTCTCAAGATATTTTGGCCTGTTAAGGCAAATAATATTTTGTGTTCGTCTCTTCTTGTAAATTATTTAATTGTTTATTAAAGTAAAAACAAGATAAAGTATTTTATTATTGAAATAAGCCTCGTCTACATTGCAAAGGTTTATTTCACATATCCTCTGGCATTGATCCTGATCTCACCTGTTTTGAGAAACATTTAGATGCGTTTGGGGATTTTGGGGTTGTTATAAGTTAAGTTAAGGGACTTGACCTGACTTCATAAAATCCCTCGTTTTGTAAAAATATTGATGAGAAAACCAGTTTATTAAATATAAACTGAAATAAAATAATTTCATGTTTTTATAAAGCACAAATATGAAATACACAGCATAAAACCCAGACATAAAGTGGTTGCAAAAATCCAATCACAACGATATTACCTACTTACCATAATAGCCTACATCAATTTCACTGAAAATTGTGTTTAATGGACTGGTGAATAGTGGGAGAGTAAATATAAGTTCAAGCAAATAACCGAAATACATTTTATCGTTTAAGGCAGCATCTGATATTTTTAGATCACAACTCATTATAAAAGCAAATGTGTTCAATCCACTTATTGCTTTTCACAAAAGTAAAATGCAAAAAAGCAGGGGTGGAGGCATTCATTGTAAAAGTCTTTTGAAGAAAGTCTTGCAGTACCCCTAACCGTGACCATGCATAAATTCCATTCAGCAAATTAAATCACTATTTAGACCAGTATTTAGGTTTTATCTTTAGTAACAAATAGCAAGTAAGGTAGTAACAAACTTTCATTACATTTTATTTTAAATATAAATTTTAAAAACTATTTGTAAATTAAGTCTTATACGCACAGTCTAGTTATACTATTTAAGCTGGTCAACAAATGCCATCTAAAATGTTATTTTTGAAACATATTTCAAAGTCACCCTGTTTTTCGTAATTTTTATTCAATTTTTGTGATGCATTAAACTACCAATAAAAAAAATACAGCATGAGTAAAAACATCTTTTCTTTGTAAAAAGTACAAAGTTACTACATGAGATCCAATGGAAAGCGCTACAATGCTTTTAAACAGCATCCCGGAATCTCTCATTAAAAGACAGAATGCCAAATCTACTTTTTAGCATAACATTGTCACATTTTGAAAAGTGAAAATCCATAATATTATCCACTTACGCAAATATTTAGTTTCTATACACTACAAACTGCCAGCTTGCCAGTAAGATGCATAGAAAAAATGGGAGAATTATTCCATAGAACTTAGAGACTGGAGACAAACTACTTCCGACAAGAGCTAACCACTTTTCATCTGACACGGAACAAGTCTTTTTTCTCCTTTTGCATTGTTACGGCAATGCAATGACGTTAGCTAGCAGATTGAGAGAGATATAAAGAGAAAGTTGTTGGGGGAGAAAGCATATTTCCTCTTGGTGCTTCAAATAGAGAGGTGGTGAAACTACTCAAGAAAACAGGTTGCACTGATTTTACTTTTTGTGTCTTTTTTGCTCTAAAAATGTTTACTGGTTTCATAAACATTCACATATATCTTGTTGCAAAATTTTAAAGAGTCTTCTGTGTATTCCATGTTTGAAACCTGACAAAACCTAAACCTTTCAAAACAATGTGAAGTGTTTTAAGAAATTAAAGTACATTTTAAATTTCCCAAACTACAAACATCGCCTCAAGATATATTGATATAGATTAGCTGTGATACTTGCTTTGAAATTTTTTGATCTATTTTTCATAATAATTATTTCTGTGATTGTTATTGAGACTGAAGCAGTAATAAAATCTACTTAAACATATACATACAAAAAGGTGAAATTAGAAAAAACGGGAAAACAATAAACAAATTTGATTTGATAAGTGAATATAATCGTATTTTTTGATAAAAGTTAGTTGTTCCATTGAAATATAAAACATTAGTAAGTGGGCAATAATAAAAATCAAAAAAAGAACTAGGAACAATTTGAGACATATCAAAATATGAAATGCTAATTTTTCGGTTTAAATATTCATTTGCAATTGTTCATCTTTTAATTAAATTAATTCCTAGGTATTACTCAGTAAAAATCTCAAAACGCCCCAAGTTTGCTGATACCAGACATGTAATACGTATGTGCCTCTACTGCGTTAGTAACAATAATGTTTTTGTTTTCTTTCAGATTTTAGTACATCAGCCTTCGTCTTAAATTTTTATTACCAAACAAAATAACAAAAGGAAATCAACATTAATTGTGGTAATGGCTTTAATTAAAAATACAAGTCAACTGGCAAGAAATCGTTCAAAGGCAATCATCAGAAGACAAGACATAAATGTCGCCCCAATCTCGTTTTCATCTTTACATCAAACATGTTCTTCTTTGATCATGAATCATCATCAACAACATCATCTTGAAAACTCTTCATCTTCAAAGTCCAAAAGAAAAGAATTTTCATCCTCGTTGTCCTGGCTGTCGACCTGTTCGTTGTTGAGTGCTGTTCTTCTTTTTATCCGCATCAACTGGTGGACTGGCTGAAGCGAAACATGCTTGGGAGCGACCGGGATGTCATAAAGTTGGTAAGTAGAGACATAAAAGCAAACACCTTAATATTTCTCATACTTCTTCAGAGCTAGTGTCATAACTATATAGACATTGTGTCTATTTTTCTACAATCCGACCTCAAAATATGACACATTCTTTGTATTTTACTTTCACTATAAACACAGACGATTTTACGCGCTTGGATGATTTAAGATATTTGCTCAGTTTATTGCTGTCTATAAAATATTTATGTTATTCAAATTGCTAAAAAGCACATAAATTAAAATACAGCTACCACAAAGGAAAATATGAAGCATTAATTAACTTTAGCTTTAGTTTCACATGCATAATATGATATTCAATAGCAATATATTTTAATTAATTATTAAAACAGCTATGATCATAGGAATCTTAAGACCAATTGTTTTAATGTCCATGACTAGAATGGAACTATTTATTGCTGTTTAGATAGACCATCTGCTATACAAATAGATACATAGTGAAAGATTTTGTTCTTGAATGAGTACAAAATTGAGGGAAAAACTCTGTAGAAACAAAAAACATTCCGAAACCTGAATACTATTTTGCAGTTACTTATTTTCAATTTTTTTATGTGGTTTTTTCTATTCCAGAAACAAAATAATAGTATATAATAGATGATGATTTTAGTTGTAAGTAAACAACGCCTACACAAATATATATCAGTCATACAGCAGTCATTAAAGGTATACAGATGTTAGATTAGTGTTGAAATTGTACTGTAAAGCAAGATAAAGATTGAAACAGCAGATTAAGAATCTCAACCTGCAAAGTTGAGTTTATCATAACAAATGTTCATGAATACACACCCAGTTCATAATTTTTTATGTACTTTTAGGGCATACAAGGAAGGTGACTATCCCGGAATGCGTTGAATTCACAATAACAACAAACGCATGTCGTGGCTACTGTGAAAGTTTTGCTATTCCTTCGGCCTGGTATCGCCTTCAAAACAATCCATCTCAGGCGATAACGTCAGTGGGGCAGTGCTGCAACATCATGGAGACCGAGGATGTGACAGTGAACGTTATGTGCATCGAGGGGTAAAAAGAATTGGTTTTCAAGTCTGCAAATAGCTGTGCTTGTTATCATTGCAAAAAGGATTAAAAACGGGAGAAATGAGAAAAAGTTTGATTGCTAATTTTTTCATAAAAACATGGCATGTGGCGTTTAATGATAAAAATAAGGCATACATATTTCTAGATGGATTTATTTATGTTAAATGTTGTATGGTGTATTCTATAATAATTTTTGATCGAGTTCCTGTAATAATGAAAAATATAAAGACGTGTAATTTTACTGCAAAATAAAAAAAAATATAATAGACAGAAGTGTTTGCTAACACTCCTAATCCTAAACAATGCACGTTTTATTAACAACTGTGAAATTTAAGTGCATATATTATACATTTTATTTTTGTTTCTGACAGTAATTTTTCCCATCACAATTTATTGCTGACTCTCATACCTTTAGACAATTTATATAGGAATAATGTTAAGGGAGTACGCAATGCAGCCACTAAAAAGTGATTTGGCATCAATATGACGAATAATATTACACAGCGATTCTATCCTATTCATGTAGTTTTATATCAATTTCACGGTAAATTCCCAATTCTCAGACAAAGTCAATGTCTTCGACCGATCATGACTTGTTTAATCCGCTCTTTTTATTAAAATTTATAAGACAAAGGTGGACAGAAGGTTAGGGAAGTATCTCATTGGTCAGCTACACGCCGTTTGCTGGAAACAGCTCACCAGTTTGGAACAATTGCAAGTAGTAAGTAATGTTCACGCATCTCGTTCGTTTTCTTACGATATGAAGCGCAATAGCGTATTTACGCTATAATTTTTTAGCTAATTTTCCTTATTTAAAAAAACGTCATTTAACGTTAATAGAAAAAAATCCTTACAATTGTCCCCGGAATCGGCACTAAGGTGTAGCGACGCGGTGTATAATTTCGCGATATTGCCTCAAAACCTTGAGAATAGATGATCCAAATTTGAATGTGTCACATTTTGATATGTTTGTTTTAAATTAAAAAAGTTTTCAATGAAATGTTTCCTTTTCACTGTCAGAATAAAATCATATACCAGAAAAAATACTAAAGATTTGTAGTAAGCAAAAGTCTTGTAGCCATAACAGACAGTTTGAATTAGTAACTCTAAAAATGTCATGGCATGTCAAATTATTAGCATCAGTTGGGGTTTTAATGTCTTGAGGATTATGACTTGGTATTTTGTGGGGGTGGTGTGACGTAATATTTTTCATTCATAAACATCTTGATACGGTGGCGAGCTATGAAAAACGTCGTAAATATACTTTATAGCATAAACTGAAAATTAGAGATGAAAAATGATGTCTTTTATCCTTTGTCTATAAACTAAGATTTTTCGTTCGACTCTTCATATTTTTTTTGGACTTACCAGAAGAACAAGATTAAACGAAAACTCATCCACAATTTTTTTGGAAAGGCCGAATACATGTTTGAGACCAAATAAGCTAAAAATAGCAAAAGAAAGCGCTGGTGTGCTGAGTTCAAGGTATTAAGTTTTGAAATTTGTCTATTTCGTTATTTGAAGAATACACGTAAAGCTATATGCAAACAAAACAGCTAAAATGTACATTGCAGGAAGTGGTGGGTTAGAAAAAGAACCTGGATTAAGTGAACTGATCTGACACTATAATCTTTTATTGTTATCCCAAAAGATAAATTCACACATAAACACGTGCTTTATTGGACGTTGCAGAGGTGGTTGTGTTTTTGTAATCAGCTTTTACTTTTGGTGTTTACATAATCCCCAAAGTAAACAAGTGGCAGAATGTGATAATGATGTGATATTTGGATCGTTGGCAGTAAACTTGATGTCACCGAACCATAGCAAATGTCAGCAACACTCAGTTTGGTGTTCCAGACATTATAAATGAGATGCGGCTTGTAAGTTGAGGCAGGAAAAGAGGACTTGATGATGTGGCTTACCATGAGTTCCATAATATTTACCAGGGTAATTCTTGGATATTTATTTTAGTGTCAATAGTAGTAGCAGCCAAATTGATCAATATTGTAAAAGTAAATTCACATCAAGCTACATTTTTTGGAGATTTGTATTCAATATTGAAATGTTTATTGGAGCAGGGTAATCCTTTCAAAGACTCAATGATGGCTATTGTAAAATTTAGACTCATGGCTATTGCATACATGTTAGCCGCACTTGTGCTTAGCAACGGCTACAAAAGTACTAATATTTATAATCTCATATCTCCAAGACAAGTTGTGCCCTATGGACGTATATAGAAACTAATTCATGACAAATTTTTAATTATGACGCAAACATTTAAAATAGAAATTAATAGTTTGGCAATTGAAGAAGTGTGAAATGAAATTATGGCAGATTTTCCCAACACTTTGTTAGTGTTATAACTTTTATAACTTGAATTTGAATTATATGAAGCTAATTTTAATCTCGTGCACGTATCCAACTGCTATAATAGCTACTTTTATTAAAAGAGACATCACAAACGGAATTTATAAATTTAAAGTGCACAGTCCTTAGAAATTAAACCTTTTCAGGAAGGTTCAGGTTTTTATCTCCATTTTCATCTAAGTAATTTGCATAATATAGATAAGATATTTTTTTGAAGGACTGTAAGTATACGAAAGAGAAACATGGTCTCATATTTCACATAAAAAAAGACGAATAATTGCATTTCTATGTGAAGTAAGGTTTGATTTGATTTTACGTACTACTGCTTACAGCGTTTTACTATTGTTTTTGTGTACGCCATAAACGATGATGGGTGGAATATACCAACGGTTTATGAAATTATAACAACTTTCCAGGTAAACAAAAAACTAAAAGGTAATGTTTTGGAATACGTAAGGATTGTTTTAGATTAAATTCCTGAATTCCTAAAAAATAATTTCCAAATCGAATAAGTAAATTTAAAAAATAAATGGCTCCATGAACCACTAGACTAAAAACATGTATTTTCAATTCAGTAAACTCATTTCAAATTTATACAGAATTCTCAGAGCAAGGCGATTTGGAATTACTATCAAATATCAAGCCAACCGTGAAATAATAACGACGGATATTTGACCCTTGGAAATTACACTAATGGAGGATTATAGCTAACGCAACTAATACCTGCTAATAATTTTGATAAAAAATATATCAATTCTAATCTTGTAATTTCTTGGGAATGCAAATGGAAAAAAATGAAATGTAAATTTATTTCATGTAAATTTGGTCCATTGAAAAATGTGGAACGTGGAAAAAAAGTCCGGCCGAACGAATGACCGGCCGAAAAATTGTCCAGATGAAAAAATGCGAGAAAAAAATGAGAATAAGTTAAGCAAATTAAAAATATAATCAAATTGAATAAATTTTATTTGACAGTTTATGTTATTTGATAATTTTGTAATAATTATGAAGATTTTTTTTTCATAATACGTTGCGTTTTTAAAGAAATTTCAAAATTTTAAAATTTTTTTGCTTTTATTTCCTACAGCATTTGTGAACAGAATTACATTCAACCGCACCATAAGGGAACTAAAGTTGTTATATTGTCATAAACATTTTATTGCTTCCGTTTAAACCTCTGAGCCCCATATAAA
>JAQFYG010004626.1:0-10820 GCA_034694325.1 Entomobrya corticalis | reverse complement strand
CGATCTGGTATATATCTAGATTTTTATTACGTCAAAAAAGTGAAAAGCGACTAAACATAAATTATGTTTTTATTCTTGCAACATAAAAACAAAAAACAAAACAAACATTGATAATATCCTCTAGATCACTCTAATTAAAATCAAATCTTTTCAATGAACTATTGGACAAGTCGTTTATAACAGCCGCTTGTTCTGTTTAAGAGCTCAAACGTTTCATATTACGTGTTGTAAAACAAAATCACACATATATCGTTGCAGTGTTCACTATGCTCATCTCATTTTGAAAATTTGTGACAAATGATTATTAGAGAGAAATGTTATTAGTGTACATTAACTTTCCTCTGACTTTGATCATGACTTCGGTAATTCTAACATTTATCTTGTGTCTTTGCAAGTTGCCGCACACTGCTACCGCTGCTGAGCTCTTCGACTCTCTTAGTTGATAACATTACCAGAAGCGGTTTTATGAAATGATTCAGCAGCATTCTGCTTCGACTTACTTCTTGCTACATTCAATGTGTACTAGACACAAATGTGTCGCACTTTTTCCATCAAAAGCTCAAAATTACATAAGTAATATGAAAGTATGTGCAATACCATTCCAATCATTTGTCGCACCAGTTTCCTCTCTTTCTCAACAAACTGTTTTGTATCGTTTTCCTTCATCCTTTCATTCATAGACGATACTTTCTAGGTTCGATTGTGAAGAGGGGCAGACTGAAAGCGGTCCATGCTACTAAAATAAGTTAAGTTTAAGAGGATAGAGCACCCCAAGGCCAAGAAAATGTATGGCATCTTTGACACTTGGCACAACACACACTCGTTAAATTTATATCAAAGCATGGTACTTTTGAAAAGTGTGCATTCACAAATGCAGACCTACGTGTTCCACTAATATCGGCGATATGAAAGGATAAATTGCTTTCACTGAGCGAGAGTACCTAGCTGTTGTAGCCACTTGCTATTTTATTTTGTCGATTGAATGTAGAAACGTTCAACGTGATAAAAACCGGCGAAATAGGATAAAATGAGATATATGTATTACATGAGCAGTGCACGTGGAGAAGACTCAGTTTACGGCACCTGGAGTGTCGAGTGAAATCACATAGTAAAAGTAGCATTATCGTCGTGTATTGGTAAAATGTACAACACTTATAGATTGTGATATTTCTTTATACTTTACATCATTCCACCTCGTAGTCGTCATTTTTCTACAGCCCAAAAAGGAAAATGTGACTTAATGTAAAGGGATCGAGCCAACAAAGTCGAAAGTTGGCCTAGCTATGTTTGTGGTACTTGTTTAGTAAATTGCCAACAAATATGGGGAAAAGTATCAGGTCTTTATGGAGGAGGTTTGTTGGAAGGAACAGCTTTGAGCCGTTTGTTTTCAACGTACTGCTAACAAATTTCAAACTCATCCCACCTTAAGTCTTCTTTTTTTCTCGAGGTATCAAAACTTACATTATCGGCAAAGTCAGTTACAGTTTCAGCAACAACCATCAGCCCCACTTTTGTGTTCACTCAGAACTTCTTCTCTCCGCAAGTTTTGTGGACTTTCAACATTATGTTGCATTCAGGTTTTCTAAACATACTGAGATGATGAGGGAATACAGGAAAGATTTGTTTTATTCCTTTTTCTTGACTAATATTCCACAAATGATGATTTGATCGAGAAAACTGGCAAACTGTTCTTGATTGATTGTTTTTCCTGGGCATATATTCGGTTTAACATTCCAAAGTTATAGTTGTTCTCATAAACAAATTGTTGTTGCCTTTCCGAGTACTTTTTTCAGCAGCTGCACCAAGCACTTCTTTCTGCCTAGTTTTTTTATCAAAGAGTTGGTACAAAAAATTTAGTAAAATGTTTTTTGCTTTTGTCATGTCCTGCATTTTGGACGTCATTTTATATTTGATGTCTGACAGGGAATATAGCATTTGTGTGCACATTACGGCAAGATGTTGTTGTTTTTTGGTGAATGGTAATGGTAATCATCATCGTCTTCACATCACATCAATAACATAATATAATATTTTCTTTATGGGTAAACATCAAAGTAATGCCGGTACAAATTGACGTACTAATGTGCATTTCTAGAACCAAAGAAAAATAGTTTTGTTTTAGTGCACACTTGTTCAGGCAATCAGCTTGGCATATTTTAGTTGCGTATCCAGAATTTACTCCCATTTTGGAAAAAATTCGGAAAACTATCATAAATACAGCACAGAAGTCGAAAGCGGATATATTGCGATTGATTGCAGGTGATGGGAAAAAAATAAGAAAAAAGCACTTTGATGTCCTGGTTTGTCTCGCACTCAACCGGAAGCAGCTGTGTCATCACTTTCCAGAGTTTACAACGTAATCGACAAGTATTAGAAGGGATTACATCTACCTGAAGAGTACTGATGACAAATTCCTCGCCAAAGTATTTTCTTTCACATTTCATGTCGTCCCATCCACTGCGGCAATTTACATTGATGACGTTTAGCTTAAGTACTTGTAAGCTTATCCACCGCATATAACCATTAGCGAGACGTATTATAGCTTAATATCTTCTACCTCTCCGTTGGATACATTTATATCGCCACAGACAGCAGAAGCAGATTTTGTCGTTATCTGTTTTTTTAGTTTTGGGTTTTTTTCTGACTTCTCTCTTTTCCGCGGTCGGCGTTTTCTGTTCTAAAGTACTAGTGTGTTTGGTCAAATTACTGTAATTTTCGTCTCAACATGAATACTGTGCTGTAAGTATTGAATGCAAGCCATAGAAGAATGAAATGACATTTGTGTCTGTTCTAAACGTACTACTCTGCGGGTACACGTATAAATGTGTGATAATTTGTTCATGAGTTAAATAACCGGAAGCCGCTAAAGCTGAATGAAAGGCTCATTGATAGAAAGTGGGGACAAAAAATGGCTTGTAATCGAACTCGTTTTTTTGCGAAGCTGAATGAGGCAGCATTTTTTCGTAGTGTGAATCATGATGTGAAGTGGAGGATATAGCGTAACAGAATGGTGAATGGAGATACATATAAAGAAAGAGAGAGAGAGAGAGGCTTAGTTTAGTTCATCAGATTCAACCAACCGAAGATCCCCTTTTGGCTTTTATAAATGACAGCAAAAAATGGTGACTGTAGTATAATCTTTATACGTTTTCAATACGGTTTGCTTTTCAAATTCACTAAAGCTTGTAAAAATGGCTGCGTGATATTGTGGATGTGTTTTCACTGAATTAAACTTTTTCATAAAGAATAAATAACGAGCATTGTAAAATTCTTAGATATTGGGCAATTTTAATCACTATTATATCTATAGCTTTTTAAATGTTTGGTGTCTTTGTACTAAATAAAAGCACTAGTGAAGTATGGGGTTTCTTCCCAGAAAATAGTAAAATATTTGGAAATGAAACTGGTCCAAATAATGTTTTTATTTTATATTGTAAAAGCCCATGAATTACGGGCATTAAAATTTGAAGTCTGGAACTTTATTAATTCTTAACTACGTGAATGATTAATAGTGCAATGCTGTGACTTCTAAATCAAATAATTTCCGCTGTAGATTTTCATTCCTTCATTACTTTTGACTAGTTTACGTACGTACGTTATTTCATTTTAATTTTCTCTGTGAAGCCCTTATACAATAAAACCTTCTACAACAGTAGATCGAAAATGGCCCTCCATCGATTGGCTAAAAATGCAGTCATAAAAGATTTTATGATTAAATTTTCACCCTTTAAAATATTATCATTCATCGGAAAAATGATTAAGCTAGTCATTGCATGTGTAGTTATTTTATAATAACCAACAAGAAAGCTAAAAAGGCAACTAAAATGAGTGGCATATTATTGCCTTGCGTTAATTTTTACGCGTTTTTTCCGGTTCTTAATTAGAACTAACCCTCTTACTAATAAAAATTAAATTATCAAAATTTCAAATTCATATACTGCTCAGTGTATTTATAGATAGGATTCATATCAGTAGACTTATTGTTAGCTCAAGATAGATAATCATAGAAATGTTGGACACACACTTTAATTGAATTCTACAACCACAAATGAAAAGATTAAGCATGTGGCTCTCATGATACGAATCTAAACGTGTTTTACTAATGCCGGAAAAACCTGACGAATTTATTTGGTGATTATCCCAAGTAGAAGACGTGGAATATATATCGCATAATAAGATAAATGAAGACCACTAATTTTTATTTTATTTTTTATTATGATATTGTTCCTCTTTTCTCAAAATTAAATTCAGGATGTGCATTTTTAATAAAATGTGTTTTTATCAACGGTGGAGATCAAACTAACATTCGCATAAGTTTGCATATGGGGTAATTTGTTTCACATGACCACATAAAAAAATGCAGAGACTAAAGAAATTAATTTCTTTTGAAAGAATCCGAACTTGTACTTTAATTAATGACTTAACTATAAACAATACTAAAGTGTAAATAATCAGAAAAATAATAAGTTATCATTTTTATTGAAAAGGTTGTTTACGTAGACTACGACTAAAAACAATGGTATCGCAGTCTCGACTCAGCCCCATATTTCCTACACCAAAGTTTTATGCGTCTACTTATCTTTAGCTTCTGTTTCTACCATTGCTTAATTGGCATAATTTTCAATGAGTAATGAGAATTACACAAAAAAGTTGATTGCAAAGTGATATAATTACATTTTTATATTAACCATCCGAAGAACAAAATATATACAAAAGGAGGAAAAGAGAAATAGATTTCTCATCGGCAGCAGCAGTTAGTCAAGTTTACTGGTTTTAGATGTTTGCATTGATATTGTAACTTTTAATGAGACTCCAAATACATTTTACGTGTTTATTACCATTACATTCACATAATAGTACTTGAACTCATTCTTACAGTCTATTATAAAACGCACTAAAGTATCATTCTTAGTTGCTATTTTCAGAGATGTTGAGATAAGCTTATAAAAATCAGGAATAAAAATTATTTTCTTGCCACAATTATTTACATTTTTACATACTAGCCATAAAATGGAAGAATCGCAAGGGGATATGCTCCAGCCACAACTTTTGTATAAAAACGTGAAGAAATACTATGAAGAGAAACAAGCTTGGTCGCAAACTTGGTGCTGTGAGTTATTCTGGTAGAATATTATTTCATTTATTATGTTTCTTACATGATAATTAATGAGATGTGGAGTCGTATGCCAATGAAATTACGAGGGATTAAATGGCTTCCGAAAGTACTTATGTACATCTACACAGTATACACAATTACATAATAATAATAAGACTTTGGTCATTACGCCTATTTACCATTGTGACCAGATTATGCTTACATAAGAATATTGAATAATGCATCATCAGAATACAAAACTTCAGCAAGTTGAGAGAAAGAAACAAGCTGAGTCAAAGCAGGAAAGAGTTAACATGTTACAGTAATTTTTTCAAAAGCTTAAAATCTGATTTTTCCTGATAAGAAACGAAGAGCCAATGTTTGTATTTGGACTGTGTTTTTATATCTTTAAGCATCTGATCATTTCAACTAAAGTCTTGGTTAGCATCTTGGTCTTGGTCCCATAAAGTGAAGTACACTTATAACTTGCTATGATAGTGGTCAGCAAAAACTCATTATTAAAGAGTTTTCATTGCCTTTCACACTTGTACTTGTACTATTATGTCTGTATAATGTGCATATATATTATGACTGTTGAGCTTTATAAGATTAGGATTAGAGTCTTATTATGTTTTTTATAGAATGCACATTTTAATAGATTATTACGTGAATTGATAATGATTAAAATATTGTTCAAATAGAAGCCAAATAAAATGTAATGGTTATTGTTATTATTATGGTCTTCTCTTTTTAATGTACATTTCCTATAGTTCTTACTAAAGTAGCAAAATTGGCTTCTTCACCGCTGCAACACAATGTATTTTTAGCATCTGTGTTGCTCCCCAATTAAAAACTCTTTTTTTTGCAGAAGGCCACAATCATTATACCATACAACCTCAAAGAAATGAATTAATAACATTCTAACTTATTCCACTGTAATAAGCTACCCTAGGTTTTACACACTCGTTTCACCACAATTACAAATATTAATGACGAATTCCTTATCTAACGCGATTCAAGACTTTATTTCGTCTTATTATGAACTTTTGGTGATAGGTTTTAAACCATTTTACGTTCTTTAAACACAGTAATAAGCAGACAAGCAAATCGAAACCCTTTTACGACTTTTCTATTACCTTCCACTTCTTTAATGAATATTTCTGTGTTTAAAGACTAGTTTTTCTTTTTTCTTTCAAATTGATAATCTTACTGATTATATAAGAAACTTGCAATTTAATAATGGGATGAGCTACATACATGTTTGATGTTTGTAGAGATACATACATAGTAGCTAAAAGGCAGTAATGATTTAGCTATTTTTCGACTAAAGTTTTTAGTGATTTGAAAAATGGATGTAAATTCGCAAGTGCAAGTCAGACAGAAATCAAAGTTTTATGTGCAATGCAGGTGTATTCATTTTAGCTTTAATATCAAGCTTTTCCTTACGGTATATCTACTTAACTTTATACTTGGTCAATTACAATAAAATCTAAAACCTGAGTGAGTTTGGAGGAAGTATGCATGCTTCTTTATTACTCTTGCAGACAAATTCACTTGTTCGTTGATAATAACGTTTATAATAAATGGGACAATGCCATTCATCTTCATCATCGATCATTAACATATTATTGCCAACTTCTCCGTTAGTTTTAATAAGAATAAAAGTACAGACTACCCACATATCATATTAAATAATCTACAACCCGGTTGCAGAATTATTTTCATAAATTCCAATCAAATAAGATTTATTCTCTGTCATGGCTCATGAATTCCCTTGAAGGATCATTAACACACGATAATTATTTTTCACACTGCTGACCACTCCGCCTAAGTCATTAGATGAAATGAATGTTGTTGTTGGACACATCTCCATCCGCACACACTTTTATTCCACTGATATCATATAATATACCTACTCCCGTTTAACTCTTTTCTATTTTGTAGTTTGCTCGTCTGGTTGATGTAATAAACGGTAATGCATCACCATCATCATAATGATACACATTTCCGTTGTGTGTAGAATAGAGGTAATAGGGGATGCCAAATGATTTCCGAGTTTGCTTCCAGTGCTAGCTGGCAAACACTGCAATTCATATTAGGCAAATGCCTCCTCTTTCTACAAGCCGTTTACTCTTCTGCTGTGAATATGAGAAAAGCGAAATAAGCATATTATCATCAAACAAGCACAGCAGCTTACTCCTCTAAAAGCGGCTCTGCTATAATATGGCTGAACTGCTTTGTGAATCCTGAAAGGTATCCTCTACTCTCCATTTCACACTACGCACACAACACACTCACTGCACTGCCATCAAAATAATAATAACAACCACTAATTCTACACGAGCACAAACATTTGCTCTCTCTCTCATGAAGTCAGCGAGCTAGCGAAGCATGCAAACAGTTTGTGTTTAAGTCCAACAGCTCATTAACAGAATAGGTCCAATTAAGCATCCTTAATTAAAAAACACGATTATTTAGAAGAGATTCACAATAATTGGAAAAATGGGAACGGAGCTTGCTCTTCATCTTGAGTCTGTAAGATATGAAGTATGAATAAAAATACATGTAGGTAAAGTCCAATTATACGCTTTGCTTGCCTTGCCTACCTGTAAAACGGTCGTTCGTCGCAGGAAAAATGGATAAAATGGACGCCCAAAAGAAAGAAGAAAATGTGATTAATAAACGAAGAGTGCCTCATGCCCTTTGTGTCATTAGCAATAGTCTAGGTAGCCTTAATAATAATAATAAGGTAATGAGGGAACTGAATGAGTGGGCGAAAATAGCAAATGGGTAAAAGCAAGCAAACAAGGCAAAGTGGTGGTAATAATTGGTGAAAAGAACACTAATTAAACCAGAATTGACCACAAATAAGAGTAAGTGTGCATATATGCGTTTCAAAACTATTTTATCCGTTTCTAAACGTATTATAATTTATGGCATCATCTCTTCCACTCACTCTATGCATGCTCCTTTCTAATCTAAATCGAACATTTCCTATTATAAAACGATGGCGTGTTGATATTCTATTAGTATAGACTATAGCTAGCTGTTTATTACTCTTCGCTTCCCTTGTTATTATATAATGAAGATAGCCGAGCGTATATATTGCATTATGAGTTACCCCATCACAGTTATACAATAATAATATTTTAATTGCGTTTCTTTGTTTTCTAAATAGAATTTACTTTTCTTCAAAGACAAAGGCAAGCAAGTTTGAATTAATGACAATGAAAATGCTGTTGCTGATGTAGAAAAACAACACAATAATACAGGCTTAGCCTAAGAGAGGGATAAAAACATAAAAATGAGTACTTATTCGGTGAGTACATTTGTTTGTAAGTGCTTTGACAAGGAGAATAAAAACCTGTATACAAACGAGTCTATAAAAGTAGTGGAAAACAGAAGAATAATCTTGAAAACGTTTATAAAAACATAAATACCAAAATTTATCTATTAACATGGGAAATCTCCTTTACCTTGAGTGTTTTGGTAGAGAGTGAGCACAAAGACTTATGTCGTACGTAACAAATTTAACTCAATCAGTCTTCAAAATTATTTAAAAGAGCCGGCTCCATCGACTAATCGTTCAAGCTCCAGCACTTAAAGCTTGATCAAAAATACATCAGCGAGCGTGAGGTTATCGAGACGACAATAATAGATAGAAGAACAACATAAAATTGGTTTAAAATAAAAAATAGCTTCCGATATTTGATGGTAAAGAGAACTTTCTCAGATAAAACATATTATTATTTTTTAGCTCGTTTATAATAGAGCCTCTTGTGGAGAACAATTACGTATTTTCTTGTATTGCATTATAACTTTGCTTTTAATTTTCTCCTTTCTTCATCGCCTTCTTCAAGTGCCACAAACAACCGCACACACTTATATGTAATTGTTCATCTCACACATGCATTCATGTATATCCGCTGTTCTCTGTGTGCACATATTTATTTAGCTGGGCTATTTGCTAATGTGCGCTTTGAGCATTTCTTTTGACTAATAATATCCCCTTTTGTACTTTATGCTATATAGTGAATCATTATACAATTCGTTACGTAAACATGTATGATACATTGCCCTTTTGAATATTATAAAAGTTAATATTTTGCATGGCATTTCTAGAAAAGTACAGATAATAGTTATGCCTGCGAACTAATTAATTTCCATTACTTTTTTGTTGTTGTCTTTTCTCTGAACGAACATGCTATTCATTAAATTGAAACGGAAAGCTTGTACAATGTGCAACGTTTGCTCATTAAATTATTATTTTTTTCTCCTTTTGAGTGATTATTTTTTGGCGGGTTGTAATTGAGACCGTGCTAATGCACGCAGCGAAAACTTTTATCATACATAAATACTAAGATATTTATATATGTACGTACATTATTAACTTTCACCATCTACTAAAACATATTGTTTTGAATGCTTTAGCATGTATTTATGCACAAATTTAATTTATGAATATCATCGCGTCGTTTCCTTCATTAACAAAGTATCTATATGCGAAAAACTTTTTAGATTCTATTATCGCAGGGAAATATGTACTCCAGCCTAGCCAAGCTTTGAGTAATATACACACGGTTTTTTCTAATGAAATTAAAATTGAAAAATGCAATGAAGCTTTGCCGTTGGTGTGAAAAAAGTGATATTGAATAGCATCAAGTTGCACAAGTATTAGATGAAGGTGCTATTTTATGTATTTCAGCAGTTGTAAAGATGAGTAAGTAGTAGAGTGCTATCTTTTCTTATTACGTTAAGTTATTACACCATTATAACTGCTTTACTTATTGCTTCTGAAGTGCAAAGTTTCGAGTTTTTTACAAGTAAAGACATGTGTTAGTATATTACTGATATAGTTTCTTTTATTTATACAAAGTTTAGTGAGTGCCTGTTATGCTATGCTGTATACTTTTTCTTGTATCGCTACATATATACAGTATACCTAGTAGGTATAAGCATAACTACTTGTGAAACTTCCGTGAACCATTAATCAGCAGACACGGAAAATTCATCTCTCTTTCACTAATTAAATCTCAAATTGCAACTCCTCTTTTTCCCTCTCTCTTCTAACTCGCACTCCAGTTTTAAATCATTAAATTAGTTTTTCTTTCAGTGAGATTAGAATGGGAAACTGGTTGCTCCATTTACGGATTTTTATTAGCTTTATTGCCACCGTGTAGCTCGTAAATTTGATACAATCAGCTTATTTGCTAGCAAAAAATCATCATAACAGCACTGCTTATAATATATTTTATGTAATACCTACCATGTTTTCTTTCTTCTCTTTCCTTTCTCTTTTTAAAATAACCAATCTCATTTCATCATTCATTTTTTGTGGCGGTGGATGCTGTGCTAATAAGAAAATGAGATAGCAAAGCTTATGCATATATTTATGCCACAAGTAATACTGTTTTGAATAAATGTGTTTCGTTTGCACTTGACAATGAATCATAAAAGTTATTAAAGAACAAATTTTGTATATAATGAAGCTCTGTAAAGTCGTGGTCATCTTTGTAGTGCCAAAAAACAAATCATGCTTGTGGTTGTTTTAATATTATTACTGACTTATGACTTGCCATATTTTTTCTTACAATTTAGCTCGAATGCACACTATGCATATTACTCTTCTTCTTTTCTAAGATTTAGAGCATGTGTCATCCTGTGGTTTTCATAATTTATTCATGTAAATCAATTTTCGGCAGTTTTCTTTTAAACAATGCCTTTT
>JAQFYG010004625.1:0-10820 GCA_034694325.1 Entomobrya corticalis | reverse complement strand
ATATACCTATATAAATTTTACCTTCAGATCAACACCAGATCAAAGCCACAACCTTACACTTTAAAAGAAAAAAACTATAAATTGTTTATGGAGTTGATGAAAATATAATATGCAATAGCAGAGGCAGAGGCACACGATTATTATAGCTACCGCACTCACAGTTTTATTGCTCTCACCTCGAATAAACCTCCGTGAAAATGAATCATGATGTGTTTACAGCACCATCCCCTCTCCTTTATACCATTTCTCATAAAAAATCCATTCAAAAACTACCAGACTCAAACTCAATGCATGTATGATGAGCAATTCGATTCATATTAAATTGCAATAAAAACAGTTGTATTTTTATAGGATGAAAAAGAAAAATTACAATTTACCCCAAAAAACAAGTATGTTTGAAGGAAAACAAGCAGCAAATAAAGCTTCTATAGAACATTTTATGCATTAATTCCTAAACAAAAAATGAATCAGCAAGTCTCGGCACGTTCTCTTCTTCTTCGCATACATATTTTTTGACTGTGTCTCTCAGAGAGAAACTCACGTCACTGGCTCCACTGTCCCTCAGCAGTATTCCCATTAAAATGCAATACAGTAGTTTTACGTATTATTGTGATGATAAGAAAACAGCATGTGAACAACGATACTTTCCTTTGCCACCGACCACCACCGCCATCACCACCATCGAAAACAGAAAAAGAGGCGATTGGGATATGTGTAGTAGGTAAAATGCATAATAAATAGGCTTCTCTGCTGTCTGTTATTTTCGAATGTTGAATTGTGCATGTCTCGTAGGAAAATACATACATTTTCCTTTTACTTGACTTTTCTTCTTTTTGCAAAAGACGACTTGGAAGAAGAGACAAAACTTATTCTCAAGGTTTGTAAGCTGTTGTTGGCAAGATGGCTTTTTGGCCGATACGTATAATGCAGACGCTATTTTTGCAAAAGAAAAACTGATAAACTACTATAGAGAGAATCAGAGTGGCAGGCTCAGAACTTGCCATATATACTATTTACAGTAGTCCATAAGAAGAAGGGTTTATCGTAATTGGTTTTGTGTAGTGCATCATCCCGTAATATCTTGATAGTAAATTTTGCGAGCATGCTAGATTTTATAGAATGAAAGGTTTAACCAATATTGGAGGAAAATTTTGTTTTGTACATAAAGCTGCAAAGATTTAAGGTTTAAGCTTGTGTATAAAATATATTGCAAGTAAAAACAAAAGCTTCTTGTTGGTTTCGTTAAAAGACGAGAAGTGAACAAGGAGGAGGAGAACAAAGACAATACGATGCTAATTAAATGACAAGAATGAATGAAAGGATAAATGGAAAAAGGATTTTCTAACTACGACGCTAATAAAGGCTCGTGCCTTACTTAACTTTACAGTACATCTATGTAGTCTACTAAATTGAAACTCATGGAGTAAAACAAAACACTTTATAAAATTTAATATGAGAAGCGATAGCTTTTCCTTTATTTTTGTATAATACGCCTGATATACTTGCGCTACACTTCATTTCATCTCTCTAGTAGATCCTCTCTGCCTTCGACTGGCATTTACTTTTAGTTTTTTTCTTATTTTATCCCTTTTTCTTTTCCTTATGGATGAACAATGGCTTTTTGTCACGTTACAAATCAGTTGATCTCGTTAATGAGACAGGAGCAGGCGACCAACCGATAACCCAAAAAAAGATATCCTTTCTTGTAATAAACTTAAAATGTACAGTTAAATGCTAATTGTTTTAATTCACAATAACATCAACCTAAATTCTCTATGTTGTAGTAACAGCGATCAAGTTCATTCATTCTCATGTACGCAATCATGATGATGTTGCTCTTGTCCATTTTTTACTCCTATCGTCTTCTAGTAGCGAAAAGATATCTGATTTTTTAGCTTATTTTTTGTTGTGACTACCGCCACAACTGGAGTAGCTATGATTGGATTGCAAGGAAAATGTTGAAATGTAGGTAAATTGTAAATAATTCTGGCAAACATTAAGGAAGAATGTTTCTTTTTGATGTTTTTTTTCTCTCATGGAAAACACTATGAAATATAAATGAAATTTTCAAGTGCTGGCGGTGGCGGTGGTGGTTGGTGTCGGCGGTGTTGGTGTGCCATAGTGGCGTGGTGACTGCAAATGCATAAAAAAGCAGAGTAAAACAGTAAGAGTGCTGATTAAATAGAAACTCATCATTCTCATCATCTTCTTCATGTCATTTGGTTTACTGATATATATTTTCTCTCTTTGAGTTTTGCAGTTTGCACTATTACTTTTTTATTTACATGCTTCATGAAGACAACCGCAACATGAGCATAGGAGGAATCGCAGAGTCCATGCAAAATTTTCATGAACTGACTAGTTCTATTTTTAGAATTACATACATCCTTTTTTACTTTCAACATTATTTCTACTTCTACTTCAATCTTGACTTGTATTTTAAAATGTTTGTTGCTGTATCAGTTCCTGCATACGAATATATGCATTATTATTATTATTTCTCTACAAAACACAGTCGTAGAGTTTTTTTCGCATTCAGTCAGTAAGTCATAAAGTAAAAAATACAGATGCAGAATTGCAGATACATACACTGTTTTCTTGGCTTGAGTTTTCACATAGGCATAAAATGATCATGATCATCATGAGACGCTCGTATATTTTCAAGATAGTGTATTTCATACATTTTTACACTTGTTAAGCCGAGAAGAAAATTTATACATGTTCTAGAAGGCGATAAGTTTTAAAAAGAAAATGGGACTATGTTTTGAAGAAGCTGAGAATATTTTGGTGTGACGTAGTTAGTAGTAGCAGGAGCAGACCCAATAATATATTATGAGATGATATAGGCCTAGTTTTTTGCGTTTTCTAGAGCTCTTCTTTTTTAAAAATCTTCGTTTCTCCTTCATTTTTTCTATTGACGCAATAAACATGTCAATTCATATCGATTTAGAGAAAATATGATTATGTAGTAATCCAATCCAAGTACATTTTTATATATTTATACACATTATTATACACAATATAGATAAAATACTATGAAGATAATAAAGTTTATAAAAAATTGAGAAAAACTGAAAATGGAAGTTTTCCTAGAAAAACAGAGCAGCACAATAAAAGTGTCGGATTATTTGAGAAACGTGAAAACGGAAAATATGCAGATGGATGAAATAAAAATAGGAAGGAAATGGAATGCGATTTTGGTGTTGAGTGAGAGCTGTCCAGATTTAAAAAGAGTACATAAAGCAGAATAAGAAATTGGGCGATGGGTTGACTGAATTCTTCTGGCTCCGGTCAATCAACACAAAAAATTTGAATAGACAACGTGATCAGCACAAATTTTCTTTACGATTTATAAAATCCAGAGGCAAAACCGATAGAAGTATCAAATTGCACAGAAGGAGAAACCATTTTTAAATGTTTTTATTATTGTTACATCTACAGGCAAAAATATATTGAAGGGTAAAAGAATTTGCATTGCAAAAAAATACCCTACTCCACCTCCTGGAGGGTGATTACTACCCTGGGTACATCAAGAGTTGATCATGATGATCATCAATAGACAACAAATAAGCCAACAGAAATCGAAATAGTGAAACTCTTCACACAAATCTGACTGCGAGCCTTTAGTAACTTAGTTTTACTTTTTTTCTGTGTGTAATTCAGTGGCTGTTCTAATCTTCTAACCCTTTTTAAAGCTGATACTCCTTCATTTATCGATTTTCAAAATGCTCATCGATCTTTGATCGAACACTGATCCTCTTCTTGGTATTTTTGCCCACCCGTAAACTCAAAGTGAAGACGAAAACGAAGATGATGATGGCTTGGGGCGATACAAATCTTATTTTGTAGTGAAGCATGTCTCCCAATTATATACATTTCATGATCATCTTCTAGGGGCAATGTGAAGCCGAACCTGAGCCAATAAAATATAATTACAAATTGGAGCAACAAGTTATTTAGTGTGGTGGGCACATAATAATCATACACAGAATGTACACTTTTTTCTATTATTCTTTTCGGCCAATTAATAATTCCAGTTTAGTTTTGAGATTGTTTTTCATGATATTTCTATGCAGTGCAAATGCGGCTTTTTAATGTCCACATGATCAGAAAACTAACGCGTGACAAAATTGAAAACTGCATGGCACCCAACAAATTGCCAAAGTGTCCATGTATGGTGAAATGAGAAAAAGGCGAATATGTAATTGTTATTTATTTCGTGGGAAAAATTTTCGAGGAAAAAGTATATGAAAATCTTTTAAACAGCCTTGACGGTTCCTAATTTGTATCCCTTGATTTTTCGCTGTGCAAATTGCTTTGATCATCACACTTCATCATCATCAAATCACAGTCAATCATAAATCAGACCTCCTTTAGAAGAGAATAAGAAAAGAGTTTGTTCTTCTTTTTAGTACAGATCGGACTACTGCTCTTTTTTTGGCATCGGCTGACGAGATGAAAATTTGGATGATGATAATGATAAACACTCGTAACTACTTAAATACAAAAAGACAATAAAACAAGAAGCAATCAGTCGAGAGATTTTTATAGAAGCATGGTCAATATAATTGTAAATTGTAAACACAATAGTGAGACGACGACGGAGACGGATAATTCATTTAAATAAGTAGCGCCAGACTGCCCAGCTCACTTGAATAATAATATAAAAATTATCACAATACTTTTTTTCTTCTCTTTTCGTTCTCTCGCAAAATAGTGCTACTATTACTATATACCTATTCGTACATTCTGTACAAGTATATCTTGTTATTTTATTAGGCACCATTTAACAAAGTATAATATTAAGTACAAATGTATTTACTATTATATAAACTTTTTTGAGCTCACCTCACCTCTCATAAATTTTGCGTGCGTGCATGAGGAATCAAAGGAGTATAGTAGTTGTGCGCTGCAAAAATGTGACTAGTAGCCAGTCATAAAAGAGCCAAAAGAAGACGAAAAAGATTATTTATTTATTTATTGTTTTACTTTTGTGTATATTTTCTGCACATTGTTTTTTACTTGGTTTACACCTCTATATCCATATATAAATGAGTATATCTGTGCCTATGTCTAGTTGCGTAGTCCATAAAAATAAGTATTTATAAAGCAACTCTATAGCTTCTTTGCTCAATTTTTATGACTTTACTGACTACAGACCAACCACCGATAACCAAAATTAATTAATGCATAATAGGTGACGTATTAGTGGTGACAAACTCTGATTTGCATTCCAAATGCTACTAAACATGAATAAATTCTGCACACGCACAATCATCATCATCAACAACATCACAAGTCACAATATTAGGCGTCTCTATCTGATCTGATCTGTGTAATGATGATTTGATATTTGATTACATTACTGTATAGTAAGTTGTCTGTATCAGTTTCATTTCTCAGTCAACTTATTCCTTTTGATATGTTCACACTGACCATTTTTTTCTTCTGCTCTTTCAACTTTTCCTACAACAACAGGACACCGCAAAAAAATTGAGGTATAAGGAATTATCATGTTATGGACAAAAGTAGATAGTTTTTGGTAAGTGAGCCCATTAAGAAATACCTACATAATCATCATCATCATGCTTTTTACGTGTTACAAGAAAACGATTGATTGAATGAGAAAAGAAATAACAACAGAAGGGGCAATGGCAATAACATAATCATCATCTTCTTCTTCATCAAGATCTTCATGGAATGGAATTTGCCATCAAAAATGATTGGCTTTTAAACAGGGACGTGGTTGTAACTTTATTTCTGAACAGGATGCCTTTTCTTCTTTTCTGCAAAATGGTTTTAGATCAGCAGGAAAAAAATGCTATAAAATTTTTAGAGTCAAAGTAATATAGTAATCGCAATAAAAGACAAAAGTACATAATAATAATATAAAAATTATTATATCTATATAATAATAATCCCTTTTGTACACACATATCACTCGCCCAATATATAGGTAGTGGTTTAGTTAGAGGAGAAGAGTAGGCAGTAAGCAAATAATATGCAAATTGGAGAAGGCCCTAAATTGGTTTCACTTTGATGTTGACCGATTCTTCAGAGATCTTTTTCTTCTCATCATCTTCTGCCACTGCTCATCGCTCCTACCTGTATACCTATTCACCTGCCCAACAAAAAACGAGCTTTTGCAGTGGACGATGATCATGATGATGATCAAAGAGAATTATTGAAGGTCGTCTACTTTCTGAAGGCTTCTTCTTCAGTAGCACCAGCTCCTTTAATCTCATGCTGTTTGTTAGGCATATATATACTATCTTTTGCAGGACTTTTATCTTATCTTTCGAGACAAAACGATTGTTTTTTTGTTGATGCTACAGGTTAACTCATAAACTAAACAAGAGAAGATCAGAAAAAACAGAAGCAGGCAACAACTCATTAACCGTTCATTCGTTTAAAAAGAGCAAAATCAGTAGCAGATTGTCTGTGGTCTTTCGCAGTGCAAGTATTATTCATAAAAAATCACGGAGTAAAAAAATAAGTAGTGTGTGGTCACTACCACTGACCACACCAAATCACAAAAAAAATCAACAATGCCATGCATGAAACAAACAACACGACAGCATCCTGCTGACTTTTCTGCCTTCTTTCTTACAACTTTACGCTGAAAACTACCTATTTTAACCTTTCACCACTGCCACAACTTTTGTGCAAATTACTCTGCTCTGCTGTCATAAAAATATTCAAATGTATTTTTATGAATATCCTGTTTTGAATTGAAGATGCAAGTGATGCAACTAACACAAATCATGACACAAGCTGCTTGTTTGCATCATCTAACGAAAAAGGACTTACAAAATCTATAACCATTATCATTTTAAAGTTTGTGTGCAGATCGCATTCAAAAAATCATCAAACATCTGTATCGGCCTCTTCTAATTGGTCATCCAAATAAAATGTGCAGCTACTACTGTTCTGTTTGGCGTAAGATTTGGAAAAATGCACTAACAATAATTTTTATTGATATTCGCCAAATTTTGGAATATAGGTTTGCATTGATTTAATCAGTCTAATCAGATAGAATATGATAATAATAATAAAACGAGGGAAAATGAAAACTTTTATGAAAAGCTGATAAGTGGGCAGTGAAACTGCGCTGCACTATTAGTATTTACCCTATGCAACTGTATACTTTATTATACGCTCTGAAGCATAAGAACAACCGTATTTTTTACAATGAATAAAAATTTGGCCAAAGTTTCAGTATCGATGTCAGGTGAAATCGTCAAGATAATAAATCTCACTTTTTCTGCTGCTTTGTTTGTAAATGCATTTTTGAATGAAGCAAAAAAAACGAATATTTTAGCAAGGATCATTCACTTGAATTCATTCAGTTCATTTTTTTCCTTTCATTCTTCATTCGAACTTAGTGACTCATGCAACAACCGAATCAACTGACTTCCGTTTTTCCCAAGCTTTACGTGTTTGTCATTTTCCTTCTTTTGATCCTCTTATTCTTCTGTGACTTGTCTTGTTTATTTTGTGTGACAACTGAAAAGACAGTTAAAAGGAGGCAGCAGCCAATGAAAAAATTAAACCCGACACCAAAATGGGTGGCTCCTTTTTTAAGTCTCAAAGCTCGTTTATATTTTCTGCTAGCGTAGTTCTTAACTCAGTTTTTATACATTTTTAAGCTGTGGTAATTATATGAAAAAGGAGGAGGATGATCGTCATCAACATTAAAGCATCACAACATCAGTCTACTTTCATATTATAATCTTTAGAGAGGCTTGCTTAAATTGACGAAATACACTTTTGAAATGTAATGTCACGGAAGAGTGAGTCTCGTTTTGGAACACTTTTATAGAATGTTATCATGAGTTTATACTTTGGTAAATACACTTATATTTTACTGCTATTATTATATCGTCTTACTTAATTGTACTGTACTCTAGCCACTGTAAAATACTTTTTTGATATGGCAAAATGTTCTGTGTTTAATCATCGTCATCGTCGTATGCACAATATTTAGTAAGAGGAAGCAAAAAGTTAGTCAGTCATGTTATGACGATAGTCCGAAGCACGAGCTATTTTTCAATTTGAAAAGTAAATCCGGTTTCATCCAGACAGATCAAGAAAAAATATCATCATGGGCATGAAACAAACAGCGATGCATACTGGCTGCTTAATGTGTTATGTACCGTAAAACACGTTTTTCTTATAATTTAAAGTTTAATAAAATATGGTCTAAAAATGGAGAGGGACAATGGAAAAGCTTATTCTCTTAACTTCCTTCCGCCCTTGATGGATATAAGGTGTCAGGCAGAATGATGATGACTTTTTTGTTTACTGTTGGCGAAAATTCGACAAAATTTATCTTTGTGGTTAATTTCCTATTTTGTCCAATAAATGGTAGCCCTTCGTTTGGTCTTGGGCCAACAAGCCAGCAAACTTTATCCGTTTTTGACAAAGATGGAATGGAAGTGTTTATGAGTTTATGACGTATGTACCATTGCCACCTGTACTAAAACGCTTAGTAATTTTAGTCTAAAAAATAAACTTACTTCTTTTAGCTTCCGATACCTTGATTATAATGATTTCATCAATAACAATATCATATTTAGTGAAAAATATATAAAGCTCATAATATATCCGAAATGTTATATGCATCTCTGTCTCATCGGTGCTTTTGAAATATCATTTTGTGCTTGGCTTTGCGCAGTTAAATATTTGCCTAAAAATACTTTATGCGTCAAATTTATTTGTTTTTATCCGAAAAATTGCAGGTTCAAAAGAAGAGGAGAATTGTTGGCCGTATTCGATGCAAGAACGTTAAGAACGACTGCCCAAAATTGGATTGCAATGATGCCACTAGTATTCCTGGACAATGTTGCAAAGTCTGTCCAGAAATCTACAGAAGTAAGTCTGCAGTCATCTACTAGTTTCCTATCATGGATGTAAAGGCGTATGCACTTGCAGTTTTTTCAGATTTTCTAACAATAAGATGCATTCTTTTTAGATGGCACCGACAAAGGAAACTCTGACGGTTTGTATTCCGAAGACGATGATAAGAACGACAATAACAACAAAGAATATGCTGCCCTCCTCACTCCCCGATCCTCTAGCATGATAAAATCCTCAACCGGACTTGGTGAACCAATGCAAGCTGGTCTGGCTGCCGGCCGTTTCATATTCCTTCACAAGAGTCTCCACTATTCATTCGTCTACAACGATGACATGCCAAGAGCCAAATTTGTGCAATTCGTCGACTCTGAGGGAAATGTTGTTGAAGAGCAAGAGGTGACGATGAACAACTACCAGCAGGAGACCCGTAAAATCTGTGGTGTTTGGAGAAAAATGCCTCGCGTCTACAGGAAACTGTTGAAGGAAGAAAAGCTTCATGCAGCTTTGGTCACTGAGAAAATAGGAAACGACAATGACCGCTTTCTTGCAGGACGTGTAGCTAAGCAAAGATATGTCTCATCTGAAATGTACAGTTCTCTATTGGAGCCTTCAACACAAGTGGTAAGTGTGCATAAAAGCATGAAAAACAGCAATAATCATAATTCAATCATGTCGGGAATGAGAATGGTCTTGTTTACTACTTTTTCAAGAGTTAAAAATGTAAATGATAGGAAAATTAAATCAAATGTGTTATGTTTATTGTTGCTGTTATTATAAAATGTTATGACTTGTCTGATGATATGTCTAGGAATCTGGAGGAATGGCCGTAATCACCGTGTCTCCGTCCACTGGCTCCATCTACGGCAACATCCTGTTTAATGGTGAATTTGATGAAGAGAGAGATATCGCAATCACGGTGAGAATTGCAGACGCATCAGGCTCCGGCGTCGAGGAGACGGTTACCATTCCGAAAATTTCTTATGACACCAACTCAATTGAGGTTCGTTCCATTTTGGAATTGGAACAGCTCCAGTCCCTCTCTAGAGGCACGCTCTTTATCGTTGTTTACTCGCCAAAGAATCCCGATTTCAAATTGATTGGTTTCATTCAAGCGAGGTAAGAGGCTAATCCAAAAATATACATCATATATATTTTTGCACATGTAAATAATGCATACACTATCCACATTTCCCTCGTTTCATTTAATATTTTTTCTCATTCGAAACTCATGTATATTTTGATGGGTTTATGAGGGATATTAATGATTATCAAGGAGAAAGTCGTTTTTTTATGAAAAGCAAACTGATCAAAATAATGAGAGCAACTTGTGTGTTTTGCATGTGTTTGTAGAACAACTTGTGACATTTTTGACACCGTGTTGGAAACAGAAGATTCCCAAGCCGTACCAGGAGGTCTTGCATGGGTCTACCCTCTGCCCGATGGCTCCTGGTCTTACAACATTCAGCTCGCACCAGAACACCAGCCACAGTCTGTAAAAATAGAAACTGGGCGAAAGGTTTTGGAGGAGCTGCCGTTTAAAACACTTGCTTCAAACATGACACGACAAATTGTGTCAGGCATGGGACCTCGTCACTACCAACTTCTCTATGAGGAAAACGTTTATCTCTCGATTGTGACAGAAAAGTCAACTCTTCGTGGACGTCTGGCCTACAGGATTTTCGGAGATGCTCAGTTGTCGGATGCTCCACTCATGCTTTATTCGAATAAACGGGTTGCCGCCGACTTGCGGACTCAAGGTCTCCTCTGGATTGGCGTTGATCATGACTGCGGTCTCAATTACCAACTGACGCTGAGCCAACGACCACAGAGTGATTTGATGCGACTCGAAATTATGGAAACTTTGGGACTATCCATTAAGGGACTTCCTGTCAAGTCGTATATTTTGGATAATTTTGAAGCTAGCGAGCACGAGGGAATATATAATGACTTTTCCAAGTAAG
>JAQFYG010004624.1:0-10820 GCA_034694325.1 Entomobrya corticalis | reverse complement strand
CCGGGGTGTAACCTATGTCTACTCCAAAATTTCCACGTAAGGTACTTGCAATTTTCAGAGTTAATTTTCCATACCATTTTCAGAGTTTATTATTAACTGCAAGTTAACTGCCTTAAGAAATACAAATGTTAACTGCCATAAGAAATACGAATGTTAACTGCCATAAGAAATACGAATGTTTCTTGAATGAATTTTTTTCTTTGTAGGTACTTTTCACGTGCACATACGTTTTCAGGCTCGCAAAAATTATTCTGAAGCGGTCTAATTTTTCTTGGTGCACTCATGAGAAAACACTCCTGGGTAATCTCTAAATATTGCCCTTTCTCCATTTGAAATGAAAACTCCTGTGCTTCAAAAGATTAATGCATGAATTAGCAATTACCATGAAAAAACTGCATCTTACGTCTTAGAATCTACAACCACAATTCCATTCCAGTACATAATATAGCCGGAAATCTAAAATGTAAATATTAAATAACGAACCACAAGAAAATCCAGTCTTTTGAAAGGTAGATTTTCAGATTTCTGATAAACCTTTTGTAGTCTTTTCTTTACAAAGCAGCAGTCCTCTAAACCAGATGCCTTCAGCAAAACTTTGCTCTTTCACAAACAAGAAAACAAAGCAAAACCAAAACTTGGACTCTTTTGTATTGACTGTATGTGATTTGGACGATTCCATTGACATTGTAAGTTTGTTCCGATGCAGTTGAACCGCGAAGACTAATATGCCTAATACCCAAATTGAAATGTGAGTGTAACTTATAGCAGCTGATATACGAGCAGAATAAAGACGATGCGGTATGCGGCCTTCTTTTTTCAAATGTCGTTTCTTTGTACTTAAATATGCTGAAAAATGTTATGATTCCTCAAAATAGAGGACTTTATTATGACCATGGTAAAAGATACTTTTAGATGTAAATTTTTTTCACCTTGATGTTATAGATATGTTTTGGATACATTTATTTATTTTTATAGAGATTGACAAAAAAAACACATAAGCTGTCAACTACATTGTTGCTACTGTTCTCCCATTTAGCTTTTAAATATTAAATGTGTTTTTGTTAATTATACGTACGTATGGACATAGTAGTGAACGGTGATCGAACAAAAATCGAAAAAACAGCCTTGATCATGTTATCATTATATTGAAATTTCGCTCCCACCAAAAAACTTTTGAACACCACCTTATAAACTGGTAGCATGCCTAACAAATATTACATACGCATATTTATAGGTATATTAATCAAGAAAGGGTAAACTTAGATCATTTTACTATAATATTTGCTGTCTATATTAAGTCAAAACGAAGCAGGTAATTTTATGGACGTTGTAGTTGTCAAATGTCCCTTCCAAATTTTTTGGTCAGGATTTACTGATTTAGAGTTGAGCTGAATTAATGAAAAAAAACAAAATCTGTTATAACCAATGAAACTTAAAAACAGTTTTAAGGCTGAATTTTGAAGACGTAATTTTGCTTTTCATCTTACAGATTCTTAACACGTATTTAAAAATTAAAGTGTTGGAAGAAACAATCGACAATTTGGGGTAACATATTGAATTGTATTCATTAAACTTGCATAAAATATCGCTTGAAATAATTCGCGTCTATTTAAACACTTCTATTTACAATCAATGGTTTTTTATTTCACATTTTTTATATTTGCGGTTATTAGAATTTACTACATCAAAATAGGAAAAACATCATATAACTATAAGGCCTGAATATGTGTGTTTTACCAAGAGACCGTCTAGAGTAAATTTAGAAATCTAAAATAAATCTGAACACAATAAATCGTGACGTTAGTAGGCATATTACGTTGGGTTTTTGAAGTGAGTAATTTACATTTGATATGCTTTCTTTGGCAAAAAAAAGGTTGGAAAACTTAATAGATGGCTCAACTCAACAAGCTTCTGGAAGTATAGTACAAGTAAACACTTGTAGAAATTCTTTTTGCTACAATTTCACTGTGATCGTGCTGCTTCATTGTTCTTTGATCTGAGGAGAAAGTAAAATCTAGTAATTACATTTATTGCCTCAGCTTAAAAGGACAAAATATTTTAATTTTGTAGTGCACACAATGCAAAAAAAGCTTTTGACTTACCCAAAATGTGAAAATCTCTTTTTGCAATTGAAAACCTAACTTTAAACGGAATATTGGAATAAAATTGAACCTACAAATATTGCAGTACATCTTCGGTCAAATTCATATATAAAATAGAATTTGATAGTGCTTCATTCTAGAATTGTGTGGATGATCTACTTTTTTTGAACCAATAGATAGACCAAAAATGTATAAATGTAAACCAATACAAAAAACCGATGCTGGCGTGATATCAATTTCAAGCTTGCTATCAAATTTCCGCCTGCTGACAAAAATTTTTTATAACGGCTCACGGAAAAAATTCTATAAAATAATAGAGTAAAGCAGTATCTTCTTTCATTTTATTGCTCAAGCTATGTTCTTGCCTTTGTGCAAAAACAAAAAATCCTGTTTTGTAGAACATGATAATGTTAAATACACTGGAAATATATGAATTGAAAATACGAAACGGACTTTGATTATTTCCGAATGAGGCTTTTCTCTTGGCAATGTCTAATGTGTTTGCTCCCGGCGACGAATGCATTCGTAAGCTAAGTAAAACCTGACTGAATCAGGACTAAAATTTGCCCTTTTTGACTATGTATTAAAAATTTGCACAGTTACAGATCTAAAAGTGGAGTTTTTTGCATTCATTTTAATGATATTTGTTTCAGCTCTAATACGTACTTATTAGTAAAAAAAATATTTATTATAACAATCGCTGAAAACTCGATTTTAAAATAAACAAAACTACACAATTTACTGTAATGTATCTATGAAACGGACATAATTAAAAATTGAAGCATTTAAAGATGTTCAAAATTCTATGTAAAAAAGTAAATACTTTCTCTTTTGATAAAAGCAAAGCTTACACAACTTCAATATACTCGCTTTCAAATAACTAACGATGACTCTTTGAAGCATAAAATACGAAGAAAAAGTATACTGCCAACGTCCTTCATAACTGTGTACTGCTATAAAGTTATGTAGGCTACGACTTCTGAAGACATACATTATCACTTCAAAAGTGATAAAGAAATGCTTGCACGAATGAAATCACAAAAGAGTATTTTAAACGATCTCTATATGCACTTGTTTCCTAATATTTCAAACGTATATTTATAAAGCATTTTCCAGTACCAAACTTTACTTATATACAACAGCTTTCACCATTTCTTCTTTTGAAATTAAAGCTTCTGTAAATCAAAGGATTTATGCATGAGTTAGCAACAACCATGAGGAAGAAAGCATCTTGAATACGAGGATCCACTTTAGAAGCTCCACTCCAATCGACCATGTACCTGCAAAACCAAAATGCAAATATTTTACTGTCAAACAAGTGCTTAATTTGTATTTGTAGTCCTTCTTTAAAGTATTGTAACATATATACAAAAAGTTACGAATAAGAATTTTATACGCAAAATATAGTACTTCATTCTTGCTGATGAACTTTTAACATATTGCACATGCAGCATCAAGCAAAGTAATGAAAGATGTAAAGATGTAGTGATATTGGCGAAGCATTTTGCAGATGAATGACAAATGCCTTATTTTATCCATATAATTTGTAGAATATGAGCAAAGAAATAGCTTTAATCTATGTTTTCGTTCGTTGCAATCCTTGTACATAGTAATTATTTTTGTTTACTAATTCAATGAAAGCTTTTCTGATGTCATTGATTTCCTTCATACATGCCAATTTATTTGTCGTTATGTAGAATTTTGCGATGATTGTAATACGATAACCCAGACAATCTTGTATTGTGTACCAAACTTCAATGTTCAACCTCTTATTAGTGCGGTAATTTGTTAACATTTCCAGAATAAATATTAGGTTCCTTTGGCCTACTTATCCTCGGGTACATATGTTACATAAAATGGTAAAATATCGTTAATGGTCTGTTATTTTCTATGTCTTGTTAAGCATGCCGGCGTTATATCCTTGTACTTTATAATATTATTATAACCATCCATGGAAATATGACAGAATGCTGCGCATACAAGCCACAAATATATGCCAGAATATTCTAAAATATGAAACCAGTTTTAGCTTTGAAATGATATATAGTAAAAGAATATAAACCGGCATTTTTAAGTAACAGGATTTGTAAAATGTTATATTAAGTGCAACTTATATCTTAATCTGGATGCTGAATGACTCATTAACCCAATAACAGGTAAAAAAGTCAAGCAAGCAAATGAAATCCAATTGCATAAAATAAATAAAATACAGTTGAAGCTCGATGTAACAGAAAAGTAGGGAATAGTGATTTTCTCTCCGTTACAGCTATTGTCTGTTATATGTATAACGGACATGACTGTTATTTAAATGTATGCATGCATATGCTCACATTTAAGGGTCAAAGTTTAGAATTAAAAATCAGAAGTTCGGGTATTTGTGGGGTACTTTTCAATTTTAAGAGGAATCTGAACAAACCGAAAAAGTGTGGTTTTCTGAATTTTGTTAATGAAGGTACATGCATCAGAATTAGTGCTAAAACTTTTAATGCTTGGTCACTGCTATATATCGGATACATCCATTATATAGCAGAGACCCCTGGAAATCCCAAAAATACCCGTTTACTTGCTTGTTTTGGTATGTATGACCGTTATATAGCGCAAAAATGCTTGTAGGGATCTTCAAAACGTGTCCGTTATATGCATTGTCTTTATCACGTAAAACCCTATCTCGCTGGCAGGGACTCTCAAAATGTGTCTGTTATAGCTATCGTCCGTTATATGCATGTCTGTTAAATCGAGCTTCGACTGTATTGAGGAATAACTGTGATCTCATATTTTTTAAAAGCTTGCATATAAACAAAGCGTGATTTATGATTTGTATTTTTAGCTATAACCGCAACTAAAGGAAGTCGTTTCAGTTTGTCTCTAATTGATTTTTTTTTTCTTTTAATTTTGTACTTGTTATTTGTTAAGGAACATAATATTGTTTTTACTCGTCAGTGGGACTAGATTTAAAAACCGTCTGAACAAAGGCGTGAAAAAAGAGTATCTTACCAAAGTGTCATCACTGCATACGGAGTCCAACAAAGAATAAAGACAATCACCACGACAACCGTCATCAGCAGTATTCGGATTTTGGCTTTTGTCATATTTGCTTCCGCATTGTTGCTGCATCTTAGCTGAGTTTGAGAACGAGAACCGTTTTCATCTTAACAAAAACAAATACAAAATCTTAGAAAACTGACAAGAAACCTGAAAAATGACAAGACAAGAAATTTTCAATGCAAATCTTCTGATAAAAAACCTACCTGTACAATCTGCCATAACAAGTGATTCATTCCTTGAAGCAGCATCTTCAGCAAGGCTATCAGATTGTTCATTGCACTGAACTGAAAACCGCTGTTTCGATGATTTTATTAATGTGATAATTATTGCAGTGTACGTAAAAATAATAACCAGCAGTGGAATAAAGTACATCACACATAAAGAGAAAATACTGTAAACTTTCACAGCATGAGATTTGAGTAATTCTGTTTTTGTGACACATTGTTTAAAACTTGCAAACAATGGATGAGTTTCAACGACAAAAAATATAACTTGTGGAAGCGAAAACAAAATTGCAAATGTCCATGCCATGGTCAGCATAATCTTAACTCGTTGATTTGATCGAGATCTTAATACAAATAGGGGATATACTATGGCCAGAAATCTATCAATACTCACACTAATCAAAATTAACGAACTGAGATAAAGGGAAAATGCTCTCATAAACTGTGTCAATTTGCACATAAAATCTCCAATTTTCCACTGAATTGTTAGCCGCCAATAAATCTCCGTAGGGATTAAGGTGCAGCAAACAACTAGGTCGGCCACTGCTAAATGTAAAAATAAAAGCGATATTCGGGTTTGTTTTGTTTTGTATTCTTTCCATAATGAACATAGAACAAGTGTGTTGCCACTTGTAGCTAATAAAAACACTATACAGTAGGCAATAATACAGATTTTTGAGTTTTCGCTTATAACAGATAACTCACGAGGAAGCCAGTTTTCTGGAAAAACAAAGTCAGTAAAATTTGTGATGCTTTTGAGCTTGTGGAGCTGATTATATTCATCATTGAGATCAAATGCATGGACTGGCTCCATGATGAGAAAATGGGATCCAGGAGAAACTGCTCAGCCCACAAAGCGGAGAACCTTTTATGGTAAAGAACAAGATCAAACTGAGAGGAAAAGTGGAAGAAAGTTCGATCTTTTACTTCTTGCTCATTTCTGGAATTGCATATCTGAACGACAATGTTTGTATAGGATTTTTATGGTAGGTGTATTCCCTTTTATTTACTCACTATATTAGTTAGAGCGTGTTTCCTGCCGATTTTTCCTGCTATTAAGGAATTGATAAAACATGAGTTGTCGCATGGATTCTGAAGTAAGTAGCGACGTTTCTATTATTTTATTTGTAAATTGATGAGATCAGTGCATAGTTAAAAGCAATTTTGTTCATCATAATGCTAAGAGCTCTTTTTGAAATTGCAGATAATTGGATTTGTTGAGCAATGTTTCCTCTGAGTCTCATTATATTCAAGAACTGACAACAAATGAGTTGTTTTATTCTTTGCTTTCAAAATTATTCCAAACCTGTCAGTAAATAAATATTTTCAGATGGAACATAGCAAGTAATTTAAATACGAGGTGAATTCGAGCCAAAATGGCCAGACTTTTGATGGCTTTATCTCCACAAATAATCATTATAAGATATAAACCCGTATATTAGTGAAAGAGAATTTTGTTGTCTTTCAGCACAATATCAATTTGTATTCCTTTGCACTTTGTTGTAGGAGTCAGAGCGGTAAACATTAGTTCAACTGAATTTCACAAGGGCTAATATTTGTGATCAGGCCAAGTTTGCTGATTTTATACGACATATATTTTGCAGAAGAACATTTTTTGCTCGGTAAAATTTTAACTAAAGATGAACATACTTTTATAAATATTGCGTAAAGCCAAAAAAAATTCCATCATATTGGCTAGAAGCTTGCCCTCAACCTCCAGAGTAAAATCTTGTTGCTTCTTAAAAGTTCAATTTTATGCCTCTTACATAACACCTTGGCATTCGTCACAAGCAGTACCGAGGCTCTTGTCCATTAGTTAAATAATTGTAAAGACCCTAAGGATTATTATGTCGAAAAGTAAAATGAAGTTTGTAGAAATATACTGAAACGAGACACTTGGAAACAAAAGCTGGCCACTTTGACGCGAAAGCCCCTCGTACGTTGGAGTAAATCAAAATATAATTTTGGCGCAATTGGAAACGTTCTGTGTCCCTCGGACGCTGTAGAGCGAATTTTTCTACTCTGTGATGAATACAGATACAATTTTAACAAAATTGGAAACAGTTTGCTTACTCAGAGCCTGTAGAACGACTAATGTGGAAAAAAATGCCAACCAGGGTATTTATGGGAGTCAAAACCCCACGCCGTCAGCTTCCAAACAACAAGCCAAAATTCTGGAGGTAAACAGTAATTCTCTTATCTTCAACAAATCCGGACTCTTGCCGACTAAATTTCTACCAGAAAAATGCATTGAAAAGTACTTTTTACGAGTTAATCAGAACCAGTTCAAACCAGTTTTCTGGTCGTTCAACTATACAAAAATAAAATGAATCGAGGTAAATCTCAAGAAAATTACAATTTTGAGCTGAGGAATCTGCTCAGCACTATTTTAACACAGAAACCCGTGTGAAAGATCAAACGGAAATTAACTTATCAAAAACACAAAAAGTGAAAAAGAGTAGTCCTACAAGTTTATAGCCGTGTACTTGTGCACATCATCTTCACACACTCATGAAAATTGACCAAACTAAATTGATAAGCTACATAGAACAAAAAGATAACTTAACAAATATTATCAATTTATGCTACTCAGCAAAAACTCTGTTATTCGACTCCTAATCCTGATAATAAGTGTCTGCTTTTAATCATCTTTATTAAGAGTTATCGTTTCAGGCTACCAACACTAGATAAGGTAAATTACAAATCATTTGGTTTGGTTTACAATCAAAACTCATGATTCCTGGTTTTAGCAAAGTTTTATTAATTTTTATGTTGTTTAGTATTTGCTCAGCTGATGCTCCCTATAAACGTATAATAGGCATTGAAAATCATTGTATATTTTTTCTAATATTTTATAGTATTTTTCAAGTATTGAAACTGTTTTCCAAGTAGATGCTTTGGATTTTGATTGACGGATATTTGGAAGCTGCTTTTACAAGTAACATATTTGGAAGATATGATTTAACAGAGTTTTTTGATTTTATGGCAGGTTAAAACTGCTAACTGAGCTAGTACATGGCATGCAGCATTCAGTACATGTTTGGAATGCTTTTTAGCTCAACCTTATTACTGTAAGTGGCTTCAACTTGTCAAAAATTGAACACTCAATGTAAATCTTCATGATGTACACACGGTAAGAAAATAGTGATAACGCATAGCAGAGTAACTATGACTATTAATCATATACGTGGGCTGTTTCATATATTTTGCAAGTTGAAACTTTGATCATATTTCGACCATTTCAAAAACAAACGAACCATAAATTTTATTTTATGTACGTTTGCAATAAGCCTTACACCTATTTATGCATTAGTTAGATACACCCTACACTTCTTTGTTATAGAGCAGTATGCGTTGATAGTTAACCCATGACTTTACACATTTTTTCCTTTGTCTTCTATGGAAAACCTTCTCCCACTCAAACAGACTCTCATATTTAAAAACCAAAACTGGTCTTATGAGACAAGGACATAGTTGTTTAAACAAAAGTGGGGCTAAGTCAAAACTAAATTACCTACCGTCTCGTTGGTGACCTTTTATGTATGGCCTACTGCATGACGATAAAATGGGAACATGTTGGTATTGCAACATGCAACTTCGATTTCTTGGTGTAGAATTTTTTTAAACTTTCAGATATTTACACATGCTATTGCCATGGAAACCAGCTTTGTTTACAAAATTAGTTTTACAGCATAACATCTATGTTGCTCTAGAAATCGAGCGTCAAAAATAATTTGGAGGCAGATAACAAGTTCTTTTCCTTGGATACTCCCCACTACTCTGTAGTATCAGCAAAGACTTGGTTTTGTGCTCACTTTAATGACTAAGCATTTGTCTATCACCTTCAATGACATTTTGAACCAAAACAAAATCAGTGTCCAAGATATGGCACAATATCTTGAAAGTACATGTCTGCAACTTTTTTTCAACGTTATTTTTTTCGCGTATTTTAGGCAACTTCTATTTGGACTTCCACAGTTCCAAAACAAACTAGACCAAATCAAAATTATTATAATCTAACAGCAGTCCCATCTGTGCTCTATCTATCCGCGAAGTTATGATGTTATTTATTTCTGTTATCCCAGAGATCTATACCAGCAAAAAACTTGCAAAATATATGAAACAGCCCACGTATATGCGTATAAGAATAGAGTCGACTTCGTAAGAGTTGTAAAGAATACCCAAGAAAAGTGCTCTCAGATACTTTCTTCAATCCCTTTAAAATGAATTTTGTAAGACGAGGTTATCTTGTCGTTTTAGAATTTAATGGGCTGAAAGGTTTTTTAGTAAAAAAAAGTGTTAAAGCAGGTTACATGGAAATTAAATTTACACGCTTCATGCCAATTTTTAAAAAGGTCAAATTGGAGTGACGAACAGTACCCGGGTATTTTTATGTACGTATTTAGGTTTTTTGAAAGATAATGCTAGTCAAATTGTACGCCATTGCCAACAATAATTTTATGGAAGTATTATAAAATAACGGCAGTACATGCTTTAAAATGCTCTTAATAATCACGCATTTTCAATAATATCGACTTTCTTTTTGCATAAAAACCAATAAAAACGGGCCATGGTAAAACCAAAATAAACCAAACGAGACGACAGAAAGTAAATGTTTTGTATTTAAAGTGCCGCGATTAGAGTTCAAGTTTTAGTCGGAAATGTGTCCAAATTTGAGGTAAAAGTACATATAAAGACGTGCAAAAATAGTCGTACATTTCATCCCTGGAAAGAAAAATGGTTTCTTGAATTGTATGTTTAATCTTAAACTTATGATTTTTGTGACTAAACACTGCATACTAGATGAATTGCAGAAAGTTATGAGATTGGACTTTGTGCAAAGAAATTATGAAAAATGCAGTCAGAAAAGTAAAAACAAACAGGCAAAGGAAAGTTGGTTTGTTTCCTTTAAAAAACACATTAGTTGGAAATTATTTTGGTATGCGTACAAATATGTAAATAGTTATTTTGTAAACAAATAAATTGAAAGTTTGGAAGTATAATATCATTTGCTATGTTTACAAAGCCTATCAAAAATCTATGAAAAACACTTAGGTTTCTTACGTACAGGCGCCGCACAACAGGGGGGGACGGGGGGGACCTTGTCCCCCCTCAAATTTGGGGGAAAGATTTTTAAAAAATCAAATGGGTTTATCTAATGAACTAAGCTTTAAAAACTGACTTACCGGCATTTCATAAATCTTTGATTCGCATTCATAAAAATCATAAAGACAAATTATTTTGATGCGATAGTCCTTTTACTTATGGTCATTAATTACTGTTTGTGATACTGAATTTGTTAGTGAAACTGAAATTTGAATCCATTTTGAATAGCACTAATGATGCCATTCCTTGTTCTACTGAATTGCCATCATACGTTCTGCAATACAAAAGGAAAGCAAATTGTCAAATGTTTGTGTATGAGCAGCTGAAATTGTATAATTATAAG